>JAWHQN010000163.1:628440-645940 GCA_033220385.1 Triplophysa yarkandensis
ACACACAGACTGTGAGCTCACAGTCTGTGATGTATCTCTCTCTTTTCCTCTCCTCCGTTGTGTTGTGAGAGAGATTGTGTGTGTAGATGTATATATAGGTGTGTGTGTGTGTGTGTGTGTGTGTGTGTGTGTGTGTGTGTGTGTGTGTGTGTGTGTGTGTGTGTGTGTGTGTGTGTGTGTAGATGTGTGTGTAGATGTGTGTGTAGATGTGTGTGTAGATGTATATATAGGTGTGTGTGTGTGTTTGTGTGTGTGTGTGTGTGTGTGTGTGTGTGTGTGTGTGTGTGTGTGTGTGTGTGTGTGTGTGTGTGTGTGTGTGTGTAGATGTGTGTGTAGATGTATATATAGGTGTGTGTGTGTGTGTGTGTGTGTGTGTGTGTGTGTGTGTGTAGATGTGTATGTAGATGTATATATAGGTGTGTGTGTGTGTGTGTGTGTGTGTGTGTGTGTGTGTGTGTGTATGTGTGTGTGTGTGTGTGTGTGTAGATGTATATATAGGTGTGTGTGTGTGTGTGTGTGTGTGTGTGTGTGTGTGTGTGTGTGTGTGTAATGCATAGTATATTATGAAAATAGCATACTCTGTTCTGGTAGATTAATTATTTTATTCTAATGGTTTTCATTTCTCTTATAGTGACATTTTGGCATTTTACAAAATTACAAAAAAATATTTTAATCCTATATCCCCTCAAATCCTTAAAATCAGTATCTGTATAGTTAAAAAAAATTATATACATATATAATGAAATAATGAGATAGAAAATCCTTTTTGACTTTCTGAATCGTAATAAAAACAGAAGAAAAGATAAACATTTTCAATTGCTTTATTAAATTGTCACATTGTAGTTCTCCTAGATTCTCAATCTTAGAGGAGGGATGTCCTGTCTCACAATATCTTTTGTTGGTGAGTCAGCTTCTTTTCACTCATATTAACTCAAGTCCAATGAGAGGCTTTCCTATTGTCAACAGAGAATTAAAAATCACTCAATGATATGACGATACAACACTTACTGTAGTTTTGATTGATGAGTTCTCGAAGGCTTCTGCTGTGTATTTAAACCTAAAGAAAACTTGTCAGATTTGGGCCATTAAGGATTGTTCTAAAAACCCACTTTGGTATTCCTGTAAAAACGGCAATTCTGTATTAAGGATTATTATTCACTATAACTTTGATAATGTGATAGAAACGATGACGGCGGCGTCCTCTATTTTCTAGATTTTGTAACATTAAACCAAACATTCAAAGTTACTTGGTTCTGATCACTTGTCAGACATCCTTAACCTGTTTGGAATTTCACATCTTGTATCTTCTCCAACTTTGGTGGCGTTAAATTCTTTCTTTGTTGTTACTTTGATATTGACAAAATACCAGTCTAACTACCTGAAATATCCCTCCAAGCCTGGTCTTTCATTTACAATTATTATGTATGGAATAATGGGCACATTCTGATTAAATGTTTTTCAAGGTGCTGGTTTGAAAATTGTTTGAAAATTTTAAGATTTGTTTCTCTCTAAAAGCTCACAACAGACAAATCGTTCATTCATTCTAGAACTAACACACTAAACTGTGTGTGGTTATTTTGTTTTTGTACAACTACAGTCCTCTTGATCAACAAAAATGTTTTAAAATGCTCAAATCTGAACATTTAAATAGTAGAATAGAAAAATAGAAGCAAATATAAGTGTGCAGAATTATTTTGAAACTAAATGAAAAACTTTTTCTAAAATGAAAAAAAAAGATTTTGCCATGTCACTTATTTATTTTCACCTGTGGAAGTGAACATAATAAAAACACTCAAAATGTACAATGAATAAATTTCTGAAAAAATTAAGGAAGCATTATTTAAATTTATGCATAGGATCTATCCAGCAAATTGTTGTCATGTTAATTTTAAGCACAATAAAGAAAGAAACTGTTATAAAAATGACAGAAAATGATATTCGCTTATTTTTGTACTGAACACATGTAAACGTTTTTTGAAACATGTTGCTTTATTGTTTATAACTTTTTAATTTATTTATTGACAACTTTATTTTGTTTTAGAAATATATACTTTACTGTGTTTTGGAACTCTAATAGTTGACCATAACAACTACTGTATTTATATTAATTATTTTGATCCTACATAACTGTAAATTACCTTTTTAATTTCCTTAAAATTGAAAGAAATGTTACTTTGTGCTGATTGGTTTTAATTCTCTTTTAAGCACCAGAATCTACACCTTTTTTCACTATTGTGCCATAGACCCCCTTGCTATTACTTTGTCTTTTTTCTTGTTCCTTATATATTGTCTAAAGTTGACTGTGTTATTTTTCAATTCTTTATTACAGTTGGTTAATTGCTTATTTGGTCTTTTTTTGAGGACTCAAGAGCTATACTAATTTTTATAATTAGCATTTTAGTATACCAACTGGCATTTCTATATGAACAGTTAAAAGCATTGTTTGGTGATATACCATAATGTTTTATATTGTTATATATATATATATATATATATATATATATAAATATATATATACAAACACGTTTTTAGATTCTTGCAGCATTTCTTTATTTTTAAAACTAAGCTCACAAATCAAATGTCTCTTCACAATTAAATGTTTAAAATATGAACTTTTGAAACTTCATGAAAAACAATTTGAGGCTACAATTACTGGTGTTCTCCACAAAAATCTGGGAATCTTTTAAGGTTCAAATTCAAACAATTGAAACACAAACCAACCAAGGCCAAGTTCAGCATGTCAATCTCTTTATTATGAAATCAGGTCAAAATAAAAAAGTCTTCATGTCATGTT
Source organism: Triplophysa yarkandensis (assembly GCA_033220385.1). Taxonomy (NCBI): domain Eukaryota; kingdom Metazoa; phylum Chordata; class Actinopteri; order Cypriniformes; family Nemacheilidae; genus Triplophysa; species Triplophysa yarkandensis. Next base: position 631,235 of record JAWHQN010000163.1, read on the forward strand.
TATCTCTGAAAACAAGATCACATTTAGGAGAGCATGGATGAGGTTAAAGGGTTACGTCTTCCACTTCCAAACAATGTTCATCTAACAGAACTAATCCAGCAACTGACAGCTCACTAAATCAAGCAAATTTCATTCAAAACTCACTTGCACTTGTACAGAAGAAAGAATTCTCGTTTTAACTTTCAACACGTGGCAGAAAAGAAAACAACACACTAGTCTGTTTTGTGTGACTGTATGAATGTTGATAAGAAACATGAAGCTGTAGATAAAAAATATCGCTGTCCTCCTGGATGGAGCTCCGGGGGAAGAAGTAGTCCGTTATGTGGGGGGTGGTGGGTAGTATTGGTTATATTGCCCATACTGGCCATACTGTCCCCAGGCATTCTGAGCTCCCCAGGAATTATACTGAGAAAGCAAAATTTTACTTTAGGACACATATTACAACCATAACTAGGCAACAATCTGGTACTACTGGTTTAAGATGTAACATAGCCGTAGCAGCTCACCTGATACCAGTTGTTGTAGTTGTATCCTGCATGATTAGCTTGCATGTCCTGTGTCATCTGTCCCGATGCTGCCGATTGGTCATCTGTTCGTTGCCTCTTGGAGTCTGGTTCCTCTGAGCTACATTAAACAATTTTTTTTATAATTACTAGTTAAGTGTTATTTGACAGGTAATCTTGCAAAATAAGAAATTAAGGCACAACAATATGTAACGATCAATGGTGCATTACACATATTCAACATGAACTACTGAGCTTGGTGTGTCATCAGTGTAGCTTAAGCTTACCCATCCTCTGATTTCCTTTTCAAAGAGTCGCTTTCTTTTAAGAGCCTCTGATGCTCTTCATTTGCAGCGACAAGTCTGTGAAAAAAAGCACTGATTACCTCTCAAAGAAATACATTAAGAGCCAGAGAAACCCCTCCTGGTACCACTCATCATCTGAAATTAAATTTGGCACTTACATATTGATGTCACTGCCAAAATCTTCCAGAAACTCAACTTTGCGCTGTGCAAACGTGATGCGTGATTCCAGAGACATTGAGCTGCTTAGAGCTCGATCAAAGCAGGCGATGATGTTGGCTTCATTCTGCTGAATGTCACCGCTATACTCCATTTCCAACAGGTTCAGGTACAGCTTTGGATTCGTCTGGAAAAGACAGACTACTATTTAATTGGTTTTCTACAGATCATGAATTTTTATTTGGAAGTTTATGGATTTAAACTTAAGCAGTAAAAAATGCTTGAGCCACACATGACATTGCAGGATTCTCGAGATGAAGTGCATAATGCTTATTTAAATACATCGGGTAACATGTAAACAATAAATTAGAGATAAAATTATCCACACCTCATCTCTTTCTACAGCCTCCAGCAGAACAGTCTTGGCTTTGTCAATGCTTTTTTGCACTTTGACCAGCTGTCGTGCAAGTTTCACGGCATAGAATGAGGATTCGCCACTGTTCCTCCCATTCATGATGGCATCACGCAACAAGGCTTCGGCTTCATCCATGTTTCCATGACGACGCTCCAGGCTTACCCTGCGTAGCCTCACCATGGCCAAACCTGGAACAGCCTCCTCTACCTCTTTTAAAATTCTGCGTGCATCATCGGCATTTCCTGTAAACACAATTGTAAAAAACACGAAATAAACAAGGGACGGTTCTGAGCACAATAGTAACATGTTTGTAGGCCTTGACCCTTGAGGAATAATGTCTTCAGAACTCTGAAGGAATGAGGTTGGTAACAACATACCTTGCTGTTCCTCAAAAGCCGCCCAGAGCAGGTGTACGGTAGGTTTTCTGGGCAGGTGGATGGTGCAGGCTTTCTTGTAGATGTGCCTCACTCCTTCAACGCTGTAACCCTCCAGATACTTGGCGTACTTCAGAGGAAAAGCAGGATAGGAGAGACAGAAGAAATAACAGAAGAACAGGGAAAAAAACACATAAAAATTGAGCTTTCATTTCAAATTCCCGCACTGGTGAATTTCCATTGACAAGATCGTTTTGAGAATTTCTGTTTTAAACCCATCAGCACCTTCATGGAACCAATAAGATAAGTTTCTGTAAGGTAGAAGAAGACGGAGAGGTGCAACGGAGTTGGCAAATGCTGCAGTCAAATCTTGTGGCAAGCAGGCCATCTCCTAATATAACAGATACAGTCAAATATCAACGTTACACGCAAAGAGGGCAGGTAGTTTTACTGTGGAAGTGATGAAATCGTTGATGGGGAAGCAAAGGGGTGGACAGAGGGAATGACGCGGAAGCGGGAGGTCCATCTAACTACCTTGATCCAAAACTCCTCATAGAGTGCACAGGCAATCAGGCAGCGCTCGAAGAGAACCACTATTCGCTCCGGTGTGCCATTCTCCAGCTCAAAGTCCAGGTACTCTCTCCAGTTGTTTAGTTGGGTCTTCTCCAAGGCTTTGACGTGGAAGTACGGACGCTTTATCTAGAGAAGAAAAACAACTTTATAAGATTGATTGGGCACTTTAGAAACAACAATTTACTTAAGGAGTTAATTATCCTTAATACTACCAAAAGTAGATGTAAAATGTTTGATTACAAATTTAATCTCTCTCCTGAAAAATCTGCATGTCCATTCATGTCTGCAGCACAAAGTTAATTTCAGTGGAATATTTAGAGGTTTGAATAAATCATTAACTAAAGGCAACAGTGTTGCTTGAAAGGTCACGGTAACTCACCCCCTCTTCAAACGCCCAGCGCTTGCTGACTTCATGTTCATTATGGTTGAATATCTCCTGCCTGGTCTCGGTTACTTTGTGCCTCATATTTTCGATCTCCGTCACTCTCTGAAAGGAGAAACAAGGCATCCTGATTAATCACATCATGAAGAAGTAGTAAACTTATCTCGTCCAGCTACACAAAGGGTTTACATCACCATGACTTTGATAGAAACAAGCAGGTTGTGGTGAGTAGAACAGTACGGTATGCACACCCAGTGAATCAGCTGTGGACCGAGCCCTGGTGCTGGGAGGGGAGGGGTCAGGGGACGGTGTCATTCATCACGATCCCGTCCCACTTTAAGACCATGACCCTTATTGGATGCCAACCCGGACCCTCAGCTGGCTGCTAACGGAAACACACCTTCAAACCTGTACAAGTTTTGCTTGTCTCCAGGATCAGGAAGGGCCCCCCCCCCGACCCCCGCAATGTTTTAAAACACTTCAGACAAGTGTTGCTCTTACCTTAGCTGGATCTGGGAGGTCATCTGTGCCAGGAGGAAGCTCTTCCCCGGGGGTGTCATCCCCATTGGGTCTGTTGGCATTGGCTAGTTCAACTCGAAGCTGTACAAACTCTTCCTCCGACAAAAAGTACTTTGGGTTGTTGCCCTGAACATGTTCTTTGAACCTGAAGACAGAGTGGCATGAATTAAGTATGTCATTTTTTAAATAAGACACATAAACATACTTGCAGTGCGCATAAAGCATTACTCACTTCTGAAAGTGCTGGGAGTACAGCTGAGTGGGAATGCAGAGGATCCGGTCGTAAATGGCTGTGACATTGGCCAGTTTGTTTTGCTCGGTCTCCCAGCTGATGTAAGCTTCCCAAAGACGGTCAGAGCGGAAGTCTGTTCCACATGCCAGGACAGCATGCTCGTATGACCTAAACAATAAAACAAAAGAATTAGGCTTAAATCAGCTCAAGTGAACATGTTATAGTAGATTCAGATGAGAGGGAGTGATTGTACTCACGCTCTAATGCGATTTTCAGCCTCTCCATCACTGGTGTCTTGGTTCTCTCTTAGGAATGTTATATAATGAATCCACAAGTCAACACTGAGTGGTATAGCCTGCAGACCACGCCGGTACACCTGCGATGGAAATAAAATTGACTTTTACTCATTTATATATTTGCCATATGCACCATACCCATGCAACACCAGATGACAAAACGTGCAGTTTCAAATTATTGAGTTTCCTAAATTATTTCATATCTTGAGAAATCTCTTTTTTCTTTGTTTGAAAACTTAACATTTCCAATATTTCATTTGAATACTAAGTGATCAAGCCTTAAGGTAAACTGAACAGTTATATTAAGTTTTGACCATCTTTACCTCATCTGCAATATGTATGAAGCCGTGTTTCTTCTCAATGTCAGCATATTTCTTCCAGTAGCCATAACAGTACGGATAGTGCAGGAAAAACTCATCAAACGCTTTCCTTGAAGCAACCAGGTGGTTCTGTAACAGAAGGTAATCGTTAAAGCACTGGTAATGGTTCACACAGATCATGATTAAACATGAAGCCAAAGCACTTACCTCCTGTTCAACATACTGCAAAAGATAAACCCAGCCATTGAAGTCTTCAGGATTCTCTTCAACAACCTTGGACAGCCGCTCGTATTCAGATGGAAGTGCAGGTTCCTGTTCCACCGCGGGATCTGTCGTGACTCCAACAACTTCCGCTCCCTCTTTGGGCGCATCCTCAAGCTCCATGTTGGAAGGGCTCTCCGAGTCCCCGTCTCCTGCCTCCTTCTCTGATGTTTGGTCTGTATGGCCGTTGGACTCCGGAGGCTGTTCAACGGCCTTCTCGGACTCCGCTAGACTCGGATCCGTCTGGTCAATATTCTGTGCCGCGGACTTGAGATGCTCCATCGAGTACGACTGGTACAGCTCGGCGTCGGACGCCTGTTGCATCTGCTCGTAGTCCTGGCCCGGGACGGGAACCTGTCCCGCAGTCCAGTCGGCGGCTGTAGGGTCTGTGCCGCGTTCATTCTCCGCACTCTCCATAGCCGGCGCGTCCCCGTTGTCAGGGGCATTTGTGTCTAACATCCCCGTCATGGGTGTACCTGATTGCACATGAATATAGAGACATAACATATTAGTGTCTGAATGTTATTTACATTTACATTTAGACATTTAGCAGACGCTTTTATCCAAAGCGACTTACAATAGTCTAGGAGACAATGAAGCGGTAATTAGCCGATACAACCATAGGTCAAAACAAGTGCTACAACTATTTCATGGCTATTGTGAAATAAAGTCTGAATACACACCAGATTAAAGGCATAGTTTGAGGCATGTGTATATACAACTAAATCAATGCAAAACCCTTTAAATTATTACATAAAAGTATAAGATTTGATAGAAAATGATTTGTAAAGATTTCCTGTTTGTCTCGTTTTGTTGGTGACGTGTAATCCTCAACTACAATGTTTTGCATCTTGGTTTCCATAACATAACATAAAATAACATAACATGTCAAAATGTAACGTGTATTCCCTTACGATTATGTAACGTTACGTCACTATAATCTTCCCGCTTCCTGGTGACGGAAATCGATAATTCGTCGAAGTAACTTTTCTAAATAAACCAGCTTTTTTCTTCATTAAATGTGTCTTTATACTCTTTTGACACAAATTCTGTCTTTAAAAATGAAATAAACGCACATTTACACGATAAAATAAACACTTAAAACTCCTTCAGATCGGTCGCCTGGTTACGGCCTAGCCTGTTCACGCGCTAGCTTAACTGCTAAACGCTCGACGGCGCTCTTTTACCTCAGAGTTTACAACGAGAAAAACACGGAAAACACGCTGAGTTTCGTACAAACGCGAGCTGTAATGAATACTCACCAGAATCGTCCATGAAACTGTGTTGAAAAGGGAATAGTTTGAAGAATGTGTGTCAAGTATTATCTGCTTGATAACATGCGGTCAGGCTGTGTCGCCTTCTACAGCAGCTGCGACGAAATGAAGGGTCACGTTCTGCGCATGCGCAAACCCGCGTCACCGAAACGCGCACTTTACAAAGAATACAAATATTTGTTTTATTATAATTAAAAATGCAACGGCGAGCCGTATAGCATATATTTTAGAAGTCAAATCTCTATTTAGATTTTTAATTAATTGTGTAAAATTAAAAAATGACATAGTTGAATAAAATACGACGGGAATGTTATTTTAAATATTTTATTATTGTAATAAGCACGCGTGGGAAACTTATCCCATCGCTTATTGTGTCGAAAAGTGAATATTTAAAAAAGCATTTTTTGAACTCGGCGTGACGTCACGAGTTCCACCCGACGACGTAAAATGATGCCACCGAGCACGTTCTCCGATTTTAAACATTCTTTATCCGCACGTGTCGCGCTCTGGTGTGTTTAATGGACATTTCTGACACCACAGCGCACATTTATCATGTTTTAAACACGACGACGTTCTTTCAAAGCAGCACGCTCGTCTCCGCATGGCGTCCATTTCATCCAATCGCGTTACGGATCCTACTATGGCGGAGGATCCACGCCGAACACGTCACGTTCGTGTCTGACGCGGATTCTTAATTGTTTAATTCACAAATTCTGTCCTGTTAAGCATTTTCTCACACAGTTTAAGAGAGTTATTGATATAAATCACTCTTTTTGCCACTAATTATGTTAAAAAGTTATGTTTTGATACTTCGTTAGAAAATACTTTCTCTTTTTAAATAATTAATTTTAAAATATTGTTTTTGGATATTTCGACTAGGAAAATGTAAATAATAAAACATTCATTATTAATTTGTTAATATTTCAAGCTAAAGTTCACATTCATAATGCGAACTTACTTACAGAGAGTTTTACATTATTTCTTAAAGAATTAAAAATTATTTCTGTATTATTCTTCATAGCACAAATAAGAAAGCAATCCAAACTCTTCATTTGTGTCTTCAAATTATTTGAGTAATGTAATATAAAGTAATACTAACTTTTTATTTTTGTTAATTTTCTGTTTTTTTTTTGTTACTTCTCTTTTAGTTTCCCTGACTTTATAAAATGTGTTTTATATGTTTCTGTTTGTGGTTTACAACACTTATATAAAAAAAAAATCTCAATTGTTAAGATTTTAAGCGAAATTAAACAAGCCACGCCCCTTTCCTCAACGCCCCTCCCCTGTTTTGCTCTAAATTGCTCTTTTTGGCACTAATTATGTTAAATGGTTTTATACTTCTGTGTTTATCCAAAGAAAAATACTTTCTCTTTTTAATTAAATAATTAATTTTTAAAATATTGTTTTTGGATATTTCGACTAGGATAATGTAAATAATAAAACATTAATTGTTAATTTGTTAATATTACATGCTAAAGTTCACATTCATAATGCGAACTTACTTACAGAACGTTTTACATTATTTCTTAAAGAATTAAAAATTATTTCTGTATTATTCTTCATAGCACAAATAAGAAAGCAATCCAAACTCTCCATTTGTGTCTTCAAATTATTTGAGTAATGTAATATAAAGTAATAGTAACTTTTTATTTTCTGCTTTTTTTCTTTCTTTTCTTTTAGTTTCCCTGACTTTATAAAATGTGTTTTATATGTTTCTGTTTGTGGTTTAAAGCACTTATATTAAAAAAATAATCTCAATTGTTAAGATTTGAAGCGAAATTAAACAAGCCACGCCCCTTTCCTCAACGCCCCTCCCTTGTTTTGCATAACGGTGATGAATAAACAAAAAACGTGATGACGCAAAACCCATCCCTCCAATAGGAAAGCGCGCCTCATGAATATTAACGAGCACCCTCGCCGTAGTAGGATTTGATAGGCTGAATGGGAAATGGCGCAGTGCGCCTGAGCGAGAAAGAGAGGAAGTGGCGGCTGAAGCAGGTCCGCACCTTTTCCGGTAACACCGACAGCGGCTCGACCGGGAACTAAAGAGAGACCGGAGAGGAGAGAGGGGTGAGAGAGAGAGAGAGAGAGAGAGAGAGAGAGAGAGAGAGAGAGAGAGAGAGAGAGGGGGTCGCCGTTACATGAAGGTAAATTATGGGATGTTACTCCGCTAGCATGCGACTGAAAGTACGAATGAGAGTAACCGAGTAAAGTTGTGTCTGACACCCCTCCCTTTTCTCCTCTGTTTCAGGGAGAGAAGAAGAAGAGTTAACCTTTGACCTCCGGAGGTCTTCATCCCATTCACACTTGATTCAGAGTCACACCGGAAGTGTGAATCAGGAGTCACACCGATTGAAAGGCCCAGAGGTTCACTTTGAAAAGTACACACCCTTTGAGATCTGGTTTTGGAGGAAAGCTGGACTCAGAAAGCACTTGTGTGTGTTTTGTGTGTGATGAATCAGATGTGAGTCATTGGTTTGTCACACGGTTGAGTTTCTTTTAACTAATGCCTCTTACCATTTGGACACAACAGGTCGAACCGAGCAGCGATATTTCATAAAGTCGCCCGATCTGCAAGGCCGCACAACCTTGCGTGTTTTCCTCGCAACCGTCGAGATATATGCACAGCCAACAAGATGGGCAAGATGCTTTCCAAGATCTTTGGCAACAAGGAGATGAGAATATTGATGCTTGGACTTGATGCGGCGGGCAAGACGACGATCCTTTACAAACTGAAACTGGGACAGTCTGTGACCACCATTCCCACCGTCGGCTTCAACGTTGAAACCGTCACCTATAAAAACGTCAAGTTCAACGTCTGGGACGTCGGGGGTCAGGATAAGATCCGACCCCTGTGGCGGCACTACTACACCGGCACCCAGGGACTGATCTTCGTCGTGGACTGTGCCGACAGAGATCGGATAGACGAGGCCAGACAGGAGCTCCATCGCATCATCAACGACCGTGAGATGCGGGACGCCATCATTCTGATCTTCGCCAACAAGCAAGACCTGCCCGATGCAATGAAGCCACACGAGATCCAAGAGAAGCTCGGCTTGACCCGGATCCGAGATCGAAATTGGTACGTTCAGCCGTCCTGCGCTACGACGGGCGACGGACTCTATGAAGGGCTCACCTGGCTCACGTCGAATTACAAATCGTAATGCATCCATCCCATCGAGCTGAAAAGTGCGAGCAACGGCTTAGAAAATCCAGAAGCAATTAATAATAACTTTGGCTTCAGATCTGTCTGTAAAGTTTGATTTTTCTTTTAGATTTCATTCAAATGTAACATCGTTTTCTTTCAGACGCCTATTTTCGTTTTGGCACGCTTATGTTCCTTTTAGCACTATAATCTCTGTTGCGTTTGTTTTACCGTCTCTGATTATTTCATGGAGCTGTTATCCAGTATTTTTGTCAAAACAACTTATTCTTTAAACCAGAGGAGATAATAAGACTTGCTTTCCGAAGACGTGCATTGAGGTCTTACTTTTTCAATCGTTTCTTGTGAAATGCATAAATCTCAAAACGAGAAACAAAATATTTGCCACTATGGTAAGAAAAAATATACGTTCTGAAAGCAAGTCTTAATATCTCACACATTGGCTTGATTTTGGTTGTTTTGTTTATACTGAAAAACACAAGACGATGCTTATTAAAAAATTCTATTTTTATTTGCGGTGTAAAGTATTACTTTCAAAGTTCTTCCTTTCAGTCCAGAGTTGTTTTTTATTTTATCTGAAGATCCACCTGTTAGCCCACAATATGGCAGCTTGTTTGTTTACCTCTGTGCCATCACACTTAACGAATGTATGGAGAATGTCTATAGTATGGAGCATTCAAATAAATAAGTCCCAGCAGAAGTTGCTCAACGAATTCATTGTTTCCATCACGAAACTATTGTTGAAGGGTGTTACTTGTACAGTTTTTGGTAGCTTTCCATTGCAACAAGTATTTACTCTCTTTTGGCCTTTCCTCGAGCGAGACGGACCAAAGGTGCTCCGCGAGACACTGTTGAGCTGATTCAAATCCTGGAGATCTTTTGGTCTTTGAGAACCCTTGGAGTGTTTCTAAACTTTTGGATCCTGAATTGATTCGACTTTCTCTGTTACACCTGTTCTCCTCAAACCATAAACGGCACAAAGCATACCAAGCCCATTTTTTCTTTATGAAATTCGCGTTATTAATGATAAATGCTTCGTTTCATTATTTTGACTTATTTGTTATGCTCATGACAATAAAATCTATATATATATCCAGCACAATATGATTGTATCTTTGGATTGTCAACATGCTTTGTGTTTTACAGAACCTAAAAGTTTCCCAGTCTTTAATTTCTTTTTTTTTTTTTTGATAATCACAACATGAGAGTTTAGGTGATGTTTAAGTTGCTTCACGCTTGGCAGACTCGTTCTCTATCTTTAAAAAACACCTCAAACTCATCTTTTCCGTCTACACCTGACCCACTCGGAGAACCTTCTTTCCAAACCTACTCACTATCTATATACAAAATGTAACATTTTTCCTCCCCTACAGGTTTTATTTTGCTTTGTGTATCTTAGTAACCTCGTTGAAGCACTTGTTCACCTATTGTTGTCTCTGCTATTTACTGCTTTATTGTCTCCTCGACTCTTTGTAAGTCGCTTTGGATAACAGCATCTGCTAAATGCAAATGTAAAATGTAAATGATAGAAAATGCTGAATAGGTTTTTTGCAACTGGTTTGAATAATAGATATTTTGAGTTGTTAATTTGGGTTACAGGCATGTATGTCTTATGATCTCATTAGTTGTATTTAAATATTTGATACATATCTGTGTGAATTTTAGGAAAACATCTCCTGGTCAGATCACTATTTGAAAAAAAAGACCAGGTGACATATGAGCATGTTTGGAATGTTATCACACTATACTTTACATCTCTTGTGATTTTCTTTCTACTGTAAGTAATACTGATCGGAGTCTTTTAAATAGCCGTCTAGACGCTTTATGAGCTGGTAAGTTGGTAAAACTTCATTTCTCCTCAACATTTAAAAAAGTTAAAGAAATGATCATTTACTGTGAAGAATTTCAATTGTGAAAAAAGTTAAACCCGAACCCCCTTCAAATATTTTGTTTTTTAATTCTCATGAATTATTCACCCACAAGTTTGTTTCAAAACTTTATAAATTGTACTGTTCTGTTGAATGCAAAAAATATTTATAAAAATGTTAGCCATCGGGATTTGTGGGACAATTTAAAAGAGGATCAAAATATGTTACTTTGGTTCTCAAAGGTACATTTGAAACATTATTCTTAATTTTTAAGAGTATTCAGCCGAGCATAATTCACACAAATTTGAGGGTGAGTATGATAGATATAATTATTTGGTTGAATTATCCCTTTAGTTAAATTACTCTTAAAGCAAAACACAACTTTCATCAATGATTATCTGGGAATTTCAGTGGAATAAGATACAGCGGATCAAAAAAATCCTCATGATTTCGTCTTCACTGTAAGGTCAAAGAGTGTGAATTTACACCTAGACAACAAACAGGAGCACCATGAGGGTGTTGTTGAGGTTTTCTGGATTATCTTAATCTCTCTAATGATACAGTAATCCTCCAGTTTACTATTGAAACACTGTTGCTTGTTCAGCAAGTTTCTGTGGAGTTTGACCTGAAACACAGAGGCCTGACAGTAACTATACATTCAGTTACATCACGAGACAACTTACTCAACCCTGTCAATACAACAAACTACATGTTTTGAACGAAATGATTTAAACATCAAACCGTTTGGGTCTGTGTGTGTGTTTAGACAGAGCACTATCTAGAAAACCAGATTCCTTTGTTATCACACTCTTTATAAATTGAGAAATCTTTAAAGTCCAACTTCCAGGCCTGCTAGAAAGGTCATGCAGCACCGCACAAGAAGCCGGTTTGTCCCTGAAGAATGTGTTGTTCTGGGCAAAGCTTTACTCTTGTGTATCGTCATCAGAGGAAGATACTTTTTATATGCAGAGACCAACCAGAAGCTCTGAGATAACAACCGTCTCATCACAGTGACTGAGGACCCGATTCACGCATCACATCCCAGGTGTCTCTAAAGTGTGACACATGTCTTCTGTGCTCTTCTACATTCTTTCATTTGAATTTGTATGTCATTCCAAACCCGTATAACTGTAAAAAAGAGGTTTTATAGAATATGTTCATTGTATGTGCACATCACGAAGACATTTCTCTAAATATCTTCTTTGAAAAAGAGTTTGATTACACGAATAATGATTGTCTGAATGTGTAGTCTTGCTAGACATGGAAACTTCAATGAATCAGCGCTTTATCAACAGCATCTTGATCTATTCTGTCTTGACTTCTGCCGACACAGGAAGTGATGTCAGTGGCTGATGTAAGACGATCAACAGAAACATCCACAGGCTCCGTTTCATATGACGCTATAGTGTTGTATTCTCAACTCAACGGCTCGTGTCTGACCCAAAATATGATTCAATGTTGTCATGCGCTTCAGTGGAACCGTATTTGCCTTGGTTTGCATAAACCAAGTTGGTTTGTTTGTTGGTCTGATGTTTTTCTGAGGCCTGTCTTGTTTTAGTAACAGAATACCGTTCTCACAAGGCTGATGAACAGAAGCCGGTTTCAGGTTCCTTTGTGTCACCAAGATGTTTGTTCGTCTGGACAAACCGATCCTACGTCTATAGAGTCGCTCACTGTCTTGCAGTCCTTGAGCTTTGGATCGATATATAATTTTGTGTAAGCAAATGATGTTCTGAAGAATTGGTTTTCGAGTATTGCTATGAGATCGGCTGGGATGATGTATTTGAGTACTAATGCTTGGGCCTTAGAGAAGCAGGTGATTGACTTCGCACACACAAACGCAGAAAAAATAAAAAAGTATAACGAAACATTTTGTTTAAGGTCTCGTTCCGGCTGAACCTCAAACAAGAAGCAGACTGCATTGTCTCTGGTTTCTAAGGGGTCTCTCGGAAGCGGATGAGCAGACCAGATAGCTTTATAAAGCTGGAAATGTCTCTGGTTTCCGTGGTGACTGACTTATGTGCCGTGAGTATTTTGTTCTCACCAAGACAGAAAACAATCCAGGGAAAAGAGAACAAAATGAGCGTCAGCTGTATTTCCTTCCTTCCTATAGAATGAAAGGGCACGGCTATGGAGCAAACACACTTCAGTATGATGGCGGTAAAATATGTTCAACGAATCAGCCGAGAGCGTTTCTTCAATAAATATATAAATCTAAAATATACTTTTAGCAATATTTCATTTATCTCAAGTCCTAAAAGCATAGCCGTATGGCTTGTGATAATAAGCAAAACATCATAATTAGACATGTTTATTAAAATATTTATTAGAAGAATTGAACTTGTGTAAAGCTAAACCATAATAAACATAAATCAATATATTATTAAATGTTACTTTTTATTGGAATATCAAACTACTATTACACTTAAGATTATTATTTCATTTTTGAGATAATATTCAATACTTGTTTCACTCCTCTCCTTTCCGTCTATGGCTTTTGTTTGATTCTATTAATGTTATGCATTTGGAAAATGTTTTTATCTATTGACTGGCATATCACTTTGTTTTCCTAGGAATCAAACCCATGACTTTTGCAGCGGCTGTCTGATTTGTCTCATCACTTATAGTGATGTGTCAGGCTCTCATTTTTAAATCTTCTGTGAATATCCCATGATAGATTACTTTAATGTTTGTGTATGCGAGCATCTGTTAACAAAGAAGAAAATATTATCACATACATGTGTTTAGGCCTAAGTGACACATCTGAAGCCACACAGAGATGGTAAACATAATGCGCTCCACATGCTCATATAGCCAAAACCTTTATTATTCCTCGACTATTGTAAGTCACTTTGGATAAAAGCGTCTGCTAAATGACTAAATGTAAATGTATTTACATTTGCATTTATTCATTTGGCAGACACTTTATCCAAAGTGACTTACAGTATTATACAAAAGTCAATCATCGCTGCAGAGTAATCAGGGGTGAGATGTCGTCCCTAAGGACACTTCAGTCAATGTCTGCTGACAGTGGAATTCAAACCCACAACCTTCTGCTTACAAGTCCAACCATCAGAACAAATCGGACCCCAATTTAGAGAAATCTTTAATAACCCATCATCAGAAAACCGAGGGTTCCCCGATGCACATTCCTACAGATATCAACAACATCCTGAAAAAGTCATGGGTTCAATCCCAAAAACACAATGCTGTAAAAGTGTATTGATTTAATGCACTGCCAATTACTTTATAAAACATCTGGAAAATGCATAAAATAATAATAATAATATTTAATATTTAATAATCATTAATCAAACATCCTGAAAAAGTCATGGGTTCAATCCCAAAAACACAATGCTGTAAAAGTGTATGGATTTAATGCACTGCCAATCACTTTATAAAACATCTGGAAAATGCATAAAATAATAATGATAATATTTAATATTTAATAATCATTAATCAAACATCCTGAAAAAGTCATGGGTTCAATCCCAAAAACACAATGCTGTTAAAGTGTATATATTTAATACACTGCCAGTCACTTTATAAAACATCTGGAAAATGAATAAAATAATAATAAAAATAATATTTAATATTTAATAATCATTAATCAAACATCCTGAAAAAGTCATGGGTTCAATCCCAAAAACACAATGCTGTAAAAGTGTATAGATTTAATGCACTGACAATCACTTTATAAAACATCTGGAAAATGAATAAAATAATAATGATAATATTTAATATTTAATAATCATTAATCAAACATCCTGAAAAAGTCATGGGTTCAATCCCAAAAACACAATGCTGTTAAAGTGTATAGATTTAATACACTGCCAATCACTTTATAAAACATCTGGAAAATGCATAAAATAATAATAGTAATATTTAATATTTAATAATCATTAATCAAACATCCTGAAAAAGTCATGGGTTCAATCCCAAAAACACAATGCTGTAAAAGTGTATATATTTAATACACTGCCAGTCACTTTATAAAACATCTGGAAAATGCATAAAATAATAATAGTAATATTTAATATTTAATAATCATTAATCAAACATCCT
>JAWHQN010000163.1:650940-675084 GCA_033220385.1 Triplophysa yarkandensis
GGCTTTAATGTTCAAGGCCAGCTGTGCCGTCTCGCATTTGAAATACAAAGATTTGGGATGAATGCCACCGTGAGAACAAAAGAGGCTTTCTGTCCCATACTGAGGTCCGGTGGCACACACTTCTATCTCCTGGACTTCTTTTACACGTATCACAGACACAAATGAGATGTATGTATGTATAAGCTTGGTTCTGTTTCATTTCACACCTGGGGATTAATCTTAGTCTTCATAATCTGGAGCAAATGCTCGCTTGACAAATGCAACAGAATTTCTTTTATAGGTTATGTTTTCCAAAAAATGAAAGTAAACAACTTGAAACTTGTGCCACTGGATTTGGCAAAAGGACAGAACTGTTGATGGGACTTTCAGACTAGATTCTTAGTGTTTGCACGAGGAGCAGATCCAATCCAAAGATGTTATAAGATGGGGATGTTCTAGTGTGTATAAAAGAGATTCATTATTCACTCATTTTTTTGGAATTTTAAACTTATCATTTTCTCCTGCAAAATGAGATATTTTGGAGAAAGTTGGTTACCAAAAATCATCCCGAGAACGCAAAAAATGTGTTGGTTCCGTCAATGGGACTATTTATGAAATATCTTCTTTTGTGTTCACTTGAAGATGGTCATACGGTTTCCAAATGTCAAGATGGTGAATGGGTTTTTGATGTTACTATTTTCATTTTGGGGTGAACTATCCCTTCAAGACATACCTAGATATAGGATAATTTGTACATTTTTTACCCTCATGTAATTTAAAACAGATATGTAACTATAACTACTGAGGAACACAAATATATATTTGGAGAAATGTCACGGTGGCTTTGTTTGCTTACGAAGGCAAGTCAAAGAGGTCCAGGTTCGTTTGGTGACCAGTATTCTTCAAATGATCTCCTTTTGTGTTCTGCAATAGAAAGTCATACAGTGTAACATGACGAGATCATTTTTATTTGGGGGTGTTGTGAAAACACTTATATTTGAAATAGGATCGTTAGAGGTCGGAATAAGAAAACACACAAAACAACTGGTGCCAGAATAACAGTGTCCTTTATTCTACAACACACAGAAGTTCAACATCATACCAAAGAGCATAAGTAGTAATATTACCGTTAACACACTAGGACTGGAGAGCCATCGAAGTCCGCGATAATACTCTGTTGATGTAGCTCTTGGTTTCAGCTAGGCGATTGTGCACATCCCATAGCAGACTCTCAACTAAGCTGTGTTTCTACGCCTCTTTTATAGTGTTAGAAAAATAAGCTTACATTCGAGCAAAGTTGGCCAAACCCTGCTCTCAGGCAGCAGAAAAACAAGTTATATAAATGATCTACTTTCTTATTAGCAAAAACATGTCATGAAATTAAGAGAGAAACCATGATTTTTAATAACTAGCGGCATCTATCCCTCCCTATCCTGTCTCTGGGCGTTGAGCCCAGAACGTTTCATCCCTATCTAGTCGTGGAAAACCAGCTGTTTCAGTACATAAAACTTGCAAAACAAGTTTGGTTACCTCAAAAGACCTTTTAGAGGACAGAGAAAGCATATTTAAAACCATTTTCACCTATTCCTATTACATTCCACTCCTTGATTTCTCGGACTCTAAAAGTTAGTACAAGTACAAATATGTGGAATGGGTTCAGTTGGTAAATTAGTCCAAATAAGTAGTGTCCCATTAAAAATCCAAATTCCCTGGTATATGTATAAATCAAAATCATACCCACTCCATGAATAATCTGAAAAAGGACCTCCAGGCCCTCCTACCGAAACAGTAGTGATTGGACCGATATTAATTACCGACAGAATTTTGTCATAATATGCCGTAGGCATAATGTGATGCATTTTAGTGTGTATCCCCATCATTAATATCTGATTATCTTAACACAGCAGTATAAATCCTATCTTCTAAAGACCTTTTAAATCTGCATATCCATATAACAGTGCATACATTGATTATAGTGATTATAGTTAAAATAGTAATAAGAACCAACAGAGGAGGGATCAACATTTGTTTCGCGTAGCCTGATAGCCCATAGAAAATATCATACCAATGGGAGGCTGAAATGGATCTTACAAATTTACTTGCCGTCAGTACCTGACCCTGATGTATAATGGTGGAAACTTCTTACTTTGTCATATTGTTCTTATGTTCCTTTAAGATTGCTCTTAACTCCAAGGATGCGTTCAGTGCGCTTCTGAAGGCGTCCAAGGAAATTGAGAATGGCAAATGCAACACTTCCCACTGTGCACTAGTGAGTTGTGTTGACTGGCTGTAATTAGTCAGCCTATATGTCAAATTATGCCAAGTCCAAACATCTATTCCACCAATACAACCAGAGAAAGGCACTGTAGGTAATTGAGGGTGGCTAGAATTAGTGACAACACACAATGTGTGTGGTCCTATTTGATGTAATTGATCCCTTGGTTCCTCTACTAGCCACTCGCACAATGTTGTCGTCCCAGCAAAGCACGGATTTGTAAATCCCGTCATTAAAGCACAAACCACTCCTCGGTCAGTTCTGTCACAATCCTGTAAATCATATGTAAAATTCAATTGTGGTGCTAGCCACTTTCCTTTAGTATGTAATGTCCACATTTTCCCCTGAGCATGTATAGGCAATACCATATACCTACAAATAGTGGTAGGTTGAATCACATGATATTGAATCCATTTTCCCTTACATACTGTGTTGTTACATATTGTATATCTTCCAAATGTATGTAACCACAAAGATTGGGATATATTCCAATGTCTCCTCCATTCCTTATAATTTTCCCCAGTTAAAATTCGCATCATCTTTTCTTTTTGTATTTTGGCATGTATTAACTGTAGGTTACATACAGTTTGATTTAATACTCTAGTAATATTGGCAAATGTGTCATTTTCAACCTGATGTAATGTCTCATAATCATCAATAGCATGTTCCCATAAAGTTATTTTATCTAGTTGTCCTTTAAGTGCCATTGGCATCCATTTAGCTACTACATTTAAACTATCACTAGTGTGAGACCCTGTATCCATTAATTTTCCTGCATATATGTTTTGATCAACTTGGTTTGATATACCCAATACAGTTCCAGAACCTCCTAACAATGCGTCATACCATGCTCTTTTCATTCTTGTACATACAGGTAACTTAGGAAATATCAATGTCCATTGTATCGTGGTAGTGTGAACGCTCCGTGCCATTGATTGGCAGGTGGATATCAAGGGTACGACATGCCTCATATTTATTTTAGGCTTGCCATCAAGTGCCCATATCATATATAACCATTTGTGTCTTCCGATGATTTGAGTAGCATTCCATAACCACATATTAGTAGTCACAGTTAGATTCAGTTTTGTTCCATTGTATTTGCAATAAGTGTCATTAAGGCCTGCACATAAATGTACTTCAGACTGTATAATAAGAGTTGAATTTTGTAAAACTGTAGGAACATGAAGCCTATCCTTGAAGCAGAATGGACAGACTTTTAATGTTGTCGCTGTCAAATTTCCGAAAATGCAGGACTCATCGGCTTTGCACTCGAAGTCATCTTGGGTTCGATTGCGTGTTGAATTTACCCATCTCATATGTAATCGTTCCACTTCTTGAAGTTACATTCCTGGTGCCCATGCATCGCTCCCTCCAATTCAGAAGCATAGTATCATCGTCGTCAGGGGAGCAATAAGGACATGGAACCATATGGCCGAATAGACGACACCTCCAAATTTGCGGCGTCCTCTTCGGGTTTCCTTCCAGCATCCATC
Organism: Triplophysa yarkandensis; assembly: GCA_033220385.1. Classification (NCBI taxonomy): domain Eukaryota; kingdom Metazoa; phylum Chordata; class Actinopteri; order Cypriniformes; family Nemacheilidae; genus Triplophysa; species Triplophysa yarkandensis. The sequence continues at coordinate 654,688 of JAWHQN010000163.1, forward strand.
TTTGATCCTTCTCTACCACCCCTCCAGTGTGAATATCTGCACAGATCAATAACAATCTCCATGCATATTAGTTTTCTCGCACATAACATTTATTGGCAGGGACATTCACCCATTTTTCTTCTCCTGCAAACATAACAGATCCTAACAGGTGCAAAGTCATCCCATGAAGAACGTCCATGCCAATTATCCATTCTTTCACAGGAGTGACAATCACACTGTAATTTCGAGGTGGCATCGTTACTATTTTTAGTACTGCGTCCACCTGTTTTCCCCAAATTTCATTTCCTCCCAATCCAGTAATTGGAATCCAGGCCCCTTTAAATTTATGCGGGTTACCATGTATAAAAGTGTACGCCCCGGTGTCAATTTAAGCCTGTACAATTTGATGATTTTTGTTTTTCCAATGTATTCCTAATGTTACATGAGGTCTAATGTCATCTATAGACCACGTGGCAGGGCGTACTACCAGGGCTTGACCCTTTTCCTATGCGTAATTTTCTGGAAGATCAGGGTAGAGTTTGCAATGGTGGCGATCTTTATTCTTTCCTTTGGCCTTCTTATGTTTCTTTTTAGACACTCTCATTACCTGCTTTTCATCAGCTATTTCATTCTCAGATGACTCACCATCACTAGAGGAGGGTTCAAGAGGCGCAGTAGATTTTACCCTGTCATTTAAACAATCACATCCTTCACATTTGGTCTGAACACAATGAACCTTACGAAGCAGCCCCTTATTTTTACACATGGTAAATAACTGTCCTGTTGGTAGGCCATCAATTTCAGTGGGCTTCACCCCTGCCTCTATCAGTTTACTCCACAATTCTTTTCGTGGTATAAGGTTTCCCTGACCTGGCCCCGTTGGTCTCTGCCTCTGAGGAGCGGAGGGTGGGGGACGCTCCCTTTGTGTGGGAGTCCAGTCACCGAACTGTGTTAGTTCTCTAAGACTCTTAGTTAGATCCCCCACCGTCTGACTAGGATTTCCCAACACCAGAGTCAATACAGGAGATTTATACGCAGATGGTGCTGTTTTAACAATCCATTCTCTCATACTCTTAGTCATCTCTACAGCATCTATTTCATCCACTAACCCCACATGCAGTGCTTCTCGCAATGCCATTTCCCTTAGTAATTGGATGGCGTCCCTTATAGTATGCCATCCCTTCTTCTCAGGCCAATCCCCAGGCTGGGGATATCTTTCACGTATTGCCTCAGCATATATAGTGAGGAGAGACTGGAAATCTGCATATGTATGTTCCGCAACATCTTTTGCATCTTTATTCAACTGCCTATCTGTAGCCAGATTAGTAAGACGATGTGCATCTGTCTTGTCGACATGTATTCCTAATGCCCCATCATCACTCATCCTGAGAAGCCATTGGTCTAAAGGTTCTCCAGGTCTCTGTTTAAATTTTGACTGTATGCTGGCTATCTCTTCTGCTGTAAAGTCTTCCAATATTTCCTCCGATTGAGGAGGAGGAAGAGCTTCTAACACGGGATTTCCGTCCTCATCAACTATTGGAACCCCATTTGCATCCCTTCGCACCCTAGCCGAATTAGGTACCATTCGCTGGACAGCCCTACGTCTTTTAACAGGGTTAGCTGCTACTTTTGGGGGATCTATTTCCCAATCGTCATAATGAGACGAGTCACAAGGATCATATGGGTCATCATCATCATCATCATCATCCCATATATTTCCATCCCATGTCTCCGGGTCCCATCCGTTCCCTAAGACTTGTTTCTGAACAAAAGCTCTGACCTGTTTCTTGGAAGGCGGTTTCTTAGTTTTACTCCTTTCCTTATTTATCTTTGCTATATGTAAGACAGATTTTTGCGCCGCTTCTTCTAGCCTCTCACATCTGTGTTGTATCATTTGCAACTGAGCGCGGAGAAGGGATCTATCTCCTACACTATCAGTCTGTTCTTTCTGCAAAGCTAAAATCTGGCGCTGAAGTTTATCTACTTCCTCATATTTTTTACGGTATGCCGCAGCTACCAACCAACAGCGACGTTGGAGGTTTTCAACTGGTCTCTTAGCAGTAACAGGTATTTTCCTCAACATAGTTACCAGTTCTTCTATACTGCCTGTTCTAAAGCAGTCATACCAACTTTCGGGTCTGCCTCCGCCTATTCTTAATTCAACAGCCACTTTATGCGCTTCCGAATCATCAGGCCACCCAGGCAGACACTCAGGCTCAGGCTCGGCGGCCTCTTTAGCCTTTTTCTTAAACATCTTTATTTCTTATTCAGCCTCAATTTGATCCTGCCGACTACGCCAAAATGTTGTGAAAACACTTATATTTGAAATAGGATCGTTAGAGGTCGGAATAAGAAAACACACAAAACAACTGGTGCCAGAATAACAGTGTCCTTTATTCTACAACACACAGAAGTTCAACATCATACCAAAGAGCATAAGTAGTAATATTACCGTTAACACACTAGGACTGGAGAGCCATCGAAGTCCGCGATAATACTCTGTTGATGTAGCTCTTGGTTTCAGCTAGGCGATTGTGCACATCCCATAGCAGACTCTCAACTAAGCTGTGTTTCTACGCCTCTTTTATAGTGTTAGAAAAATAAGCTTACATTCGAGCAAAGTTGGCCAAACCCTGCTCTCAGGCAGCAGAAAAACAAGTTATATAAATGATCTACTTTCTTATTAGCAAAAACATGTCATGAAATTAAGAGAGAAACCATGATTTTTAATAACTAGCGGCATCTATCCCTCCCTATCCTGTCTCTGGGCGTTGAGCCCAGAACGTTTCATCCCTATCTAGTCGTGGAAAACCAGCTGTTTCAGTACATAAAACTTGCAAAACAAGTTTGGTTACCTCAAAAGACCTTTTAGAGGACAGAGAAAGCATATTTAAAACCATTTTCACCTATTCCTATTACAGGGGGTGTATTGTCAATTCAACATTTTTTGTGTCGCAAAGACAAACATGAACATTCTTTGACCGGATTCAATGATGAGTAAATGACAGATTTCTCAGTTCATAAGGAGCACATTGTAATGTTCTGTGGGAGAGATATTTTTACCATCTGTTTGGTGTAAGGAAAGAATTTCTCAGAAACCGGTTCATGTATGAATCACATTGCTGTTCATCTTTGACAAGGAACAGATGCTTGAGAACAATGTTGACTTTCCATGGGAAGCAGCAGATGTTTGTTTGTTGGAGTGTCAGAGAACTTGTTAGAATCCGCTGTGAGCACTCGAGATCCACCGGTTCATATCAGTTGAGATTTTCTTTTCACAGTGATCTGTTTATTAAATTGTGATGTAAGGAGCAGAACTTCTTCTCCAGGCATTTACTTGATTCAAGTGAGACTCAATAACTCAATAAAAAGCAATTATAGTTTTAAAAACACGAATATAAAGTCATGTATTCCCTCTTGTCATTTAAAACCTGCATGACTCTCTTTCTTCTGCAGAATACAAAAGACGATCTTTAAGGAATGGTGGTAACTGGCACTAGTTCACTTGAATTGATTTTATGTCCGTACAAGTAAATATGACGATTGCTTTGCAGTTACCAACATTTTTCAAAATAACTTATTAGTTGTCTCTAGAAGAAAGAAAGTTTGAAATGAAAAGAGGGTGAGTAAACCTCAAAATCATGTGTTCGATTCCAGGTATTGCACATACTCTGAATCAGATGTAAAAGGGAACTTCATTGTAATTCCCTTTTGATAAAAGTATCTGCCAGATGCATACATGTAAATTCATGGGGAAGTCATGGCCTTGTAGGGGGAAGTCTTGGCCTAGTGGTTTGAGAGTTTGACTTCTTATTCTAGCGTTGTGGGTTCAAGTCTCAGGCCGGAAATATCATGGCTTAGGTGCTCTTGAGAAAGACACTGAACCCCCAACTGCTCCCGGGCGCTGCAGCATAAATGTCAGCCCACTGCTCCGGGTGTGTGTTCACTGTTGGACTGGATATGTGTGTACACTACTGTGTGTGTGTGTGTGTTCGTCGTTGGTGTATGTGTTCACTACTGTGTGTGTGTGTGTGTGTGTGTGTGTGTGTGTGTGTGTGTGTGTGTGTGTGTGTGTGTGTGTGTGTGTGTGTGGTGTGGTGTGGTGTGGTGTGGTGTGGTGTGGTGTGGTGTGGTGTGGTGTGGGGTGTGTGGTGTGGTGTGGTGTGGTGTGGTGTGGTGTGGTGTGGTGTGGTGTGGTGTGGTGTGGTGTGGTGTGGTGTGTGGTGTGTGGTGTGTGGTGTGTGGTGTGTGGTGTGTGGTGTGTGGTGTGTGGTGTGTGGTGTGTGGTGTGTGGTGTGTGGTGTGTGGTGTGTGGTGTGTGGTGTGTGGTGTGTGGTGTGTGGTGTGTGGTGTGTGGTGTGTGGTGTGGTGTGGTGTGGTGTGTGTGTGTGTGTGTGTGTGTGTGTGTGTGTGTGTGTGTGTGTGTGTGTGTGTGTGTGTGTGTGTTCACGTCTGTCAGCCCACTACTGTGTGTGTTCTCACTAGTGTGTGCGTGTTCATTACTGTGTGTGTTCACTACTGTGTGCGTGCGTGCGCGCCTGCGTATGCTCACTTCTGTCAGCCCACTACTGTGTGTGTTCTCACTACTGTGTGTGCGTGTTCATTACTGTGTGTGTTCACTACTGTGTGCGTGGGTGCGCGCCTGCGTGTGCTCACTTCTGTCAGCCCACTTCTGTGTGTGTTCTCACTACTGTGTGTGCGTGTTCACTACTGTGTGTGCGTGTTCACTACTGTGGGTGTGTGTTCACTGTGGGTGTGTGTTCACAATTTGTGTGTGTGTTCAATACCGTTTGTGTATTCACGGTTGATGTGTGTGTTCACGGTGGGTGTGTCTGGATGGGTTAAATGCAGAGCATGAAATCCGAATATGGGTCACCATACTCGGCTGTATATAACTTTCACTTTCAAATGTTGACATCATTTTTAATTTTCTAGCGAACTATCAATTTAATTTCAATCATCAAGCTACACCAATCTTTAGACAAGATCATGAAAAATGCATTCCTTATTACCTAAAACACACCATCACATCGGGCAGTTTTACAGCTCTTGTCTCGCATCTCATGTTCAGGTATAATGGCTCTCTCCCAGGCGGAGATCACGGTCGGAAGAGGAGCCGCTTTGCTCTTTTCAGGAGGGCCAAAGCCAACGGGGTCAAGCCAAGCGCTGTGCACATCCTCAGCAACCCACACGACAGCAAGGTGCGTTTAAAACCGATGCATTCGAGAAACATTTCTCCACCATCTCTGACGAAGCTCTTGAGGTTCATCATGTGTTCAAAACCCCTGACCTTTTGTTTCAGGCGGTTAACAGCAGGGGTCAGCACAGCATCTCCTTCACCCTCTCCAGGAATCAGACTGTGGTTGTGGAATACTGCCATGACAACAACACTGACATGTTTCAGGTGAGACGGAAGATCCGATGGCGATGGACCTTTCTACCTTTCTCAGACTGATGTCTAGTGAAATGTTTCTCTTCTGCAGATCGGCCGCTCCACTGAGAGTCCTATAGACTTTGTGGTGACCGATACACCCGGCGGCTCGAAAGAGAGTGAAGAATCTTCTTCTGCGCCCAGCACCATCTCTCGCTTCGCCTGCAGGGTGGTGTGCGACCGGAACCCTCCTTACACCGCCCGGATCTATGCTGCTGGCTTTGATTCCTCCAAAAACATCTTCCTTGGGGTCAGTTTTAACTAATAATGTTTTATGTTTAACTAGGCTGAGAACTAGACCTTTTTTTGAACGATCTATTTCTCCCATATACAGGAAAAAGCTACAAAATGGAAGAATCCAGACGGTCACATGGATGGACTGACAACCAATGGGGTGCTTGTGATGCATCCTCAGGGTTTTCCAGAAGATCCGGCTCAGGGCCTGTGGAGAGAGATATCAGTCTGTGGGGACGTCTACGCTCTCCGAGAGACCAGATCCGGTCCCATCCGTGGACAGCTGGTAAAAGTGATAACCTTGCGATTTATATTGTCATTTCCGTCAACAACACTGATGGGGTTTGGGGCTTATGGAGAACGGAATTTAAGAAAAAATGATTAAGATAGTTTTTTCATTACTTGTTTGCTGAGAGTTCTTAACTTGTGAAGTCTAGTGAGATCTTGCTTTTGTTAATAATTTAAAATATACCTAATAACAGTTCTAAACCACACATATTAACAAATTTAATAACATAGTGAAGACAAAGTATTTTCATTTGTTTTTATTTGGTATAATTTTATAAGTATTTTGAATAAGCTTTGATACTTGTGTTATACGTAGTGCCCTGAAAGTTAATATATTTATATGTGTGTTTTTGGTTAAGTTTAGTTTCTTGCATTTTCTTAATGCATGTTTGCCATTCTAATATTTTTAACTATAGCAATGAATTATGCAGTGATATAAATGTATTTTATTTTTTCTTTAAAATATTTAGAGAAATAGCTTTATTTTTGATTTAATAAAAGTCATTTTTAGTGCCTTAAACCCTTCACTTACAATTAACAGAATTACAGCACAATGCACAAAAGTTTTATTTATCTATACCCTTTTTTATTCCTGGTAAGGAAAATAAATGAAATAATAATGCAGTTGAAGATTTAGCATTTTGAAACATAAGCTAGCTTATTTTTAGGCATTCAGCAGGCACTTTTATCTAAAGGAGACTTACAAAGAATCGAGGAGACAATGAAGCAGTAAATAGTAGAGATAATAAAAGGTGAACATGTGCTACAACAAGTTAAGTTACACAAGGCGAGATAAAACCTGTAGGAGGGAAGAAAAATGGTTATATATATATGTTTATATCATATAATAATATAATATTTCTTATAATAAAGAATGAGAGGGTAAGGAGAGAGATTTCTTTTCTCTCCTGATAGTCGAGTGTTATTCAGCAGCGTTGTCTTGTCGCCACAGGCTCAAGGTGAAAGCAGCGCTCTTCAAGACGGCTCTCTGGTGGATCTCTGTGGTGCTACGCTGCTGTGGCGCACGGCGGAAGGCCTCCTGAAAGCGCCGACCCTGCGACATCTGGATGCCCTACGTCTGGAGCTGAACGCCGCTCGACCGCAGTGTCCGGTGGGTCTGAGCACGCTGGCATTCCCCAGCCTCCCCCGTAGCCACAGCCTGGAGGAGCGTCAGCCGTGGGCTTACCTGGCCTGCGGTCACGTCCACGGCAGACACGACTGGGGGCAGCGACCAGAACGCCACCGAGAACGAGAGGAAGGGTCCTGCGGAGGCACCGGGGGCCGCCGGGAGTGCCCTCTCTGTCGGACTGTGGGGCCTTACGTTCCTCTCTGGTTGGGTTGCGAGCCCGCCTTCTACGTGGACGCAGGCGCCCCCACTCACGCCTTTGTGCCCTGCGGCCACGTGTGCTCAGAGAAGACGGTCAGGTATTGGGCAGAGACACCGCTGCCACACGGGACCCACGCCTTTCGACCCACGTGCCCGTTCTGCTCGGCCCCTCTGTCGGGCGGCCCTGGTTACACGCGCCTCATCTTCCAGGGTCCCATTGATTGATAAGATGGCCGAAGGAGGGGAGGAGGGGCCGTTAGTTAGACTCCAGGCTGTTTTTGGACCGTGATGCCTGTGCCAATGTTGTTTTTATTGATTCACATTATTATAGTTTCTTTCGTTTTAAGTGCACAGATTGCTCTACATTAGTGAGGTATGCTGCCTTAAAGTCAAAATAAATCTGAACCGATTTCATCCCCCAGAAAAACATGTGCTTTTAGTGCCGACTTCTTGAGAAACAAGAAAAGAGATTCTCATATACTAGTTTGTATACCAGTAAATAGATCAAGATTAACAATAAAATAAGTGACTAACTTTACTTCACTTTTTTCAATAACGTGACAAAATTATATATCAAATATCAAATTAATAGGCGAATAAAATGAATGAATAACATTCAGAAAGTTGATATATAACCAAGCTGTCTGAATTGGCAGATATGATTCAGAAAAATCAGCTGTCAGTGCATCTATAGTAAGATCGTTTATCTTGCCGTCTTTGCTTTCCCCTGTCTCTCTCTCCGTGGTATTCAGTCTGTCTGGTATAATTTTATTCTTAACTCATTTCCGTAAAACTCATTTTTATTTGTTTGTACATTTCATGGATCAGGGTTATCTTAGTAAACTAGAAAATAAACTTTGAAAATGTTATCAAGATTAAATCATATATTGGATTGGAAATTGGAATAAAATTAGAATAATTATTATTGGGAAAAATAAACAAGAATTCTAATGATGCCTTAGAATTAAACTAAAGTAAACGGTAAAAGTAAAGTTAAATAAAAACGACACAAGCCAACATTTGAAGTGGATCAAAACCATTCATCGAAATACATGAATGTGAATTTTGAAAATATTTCTTCTTGTCTTACAAATTAGAACTTTTTTTATTCACTTGAAGTGCTGAATCCTGTACTTAATCTTTGTACCAAAGAAAAAAGAAGTATATAAAAATACTTAAAAAATAAAACCTTATTATGCATATAAGATTAAATAATAAAAGGACACTTCCATTTACACACTTGTCTTTTCAATACTCTCGCTTTTAACATTTATTTAGTATTAAATGATCTTTTGAACATTAATCCTTTTTAACTAACCACTTGTAGCTGAACTAGTAAAAATAATGAGTTGTGTTTAGTTAAGTTCTCTATTTCGTGCGTTTAGTAATGCAAAGCCTCCAGTTAGAAAAACTGAGGAATGGCCTCATCACAAACGTCCCAGAAGGACTTCAAGGCAGCATTTGTTTCTAATACAACGTTCCGTGGTCTCGAGTCCAAAGAATTTCACCATCGTAATGTGACGCGTATTCAGTTTTCTCGTAATTTCAACATCACAGTCAGTTTAAGAAACGCTGATGTGAAACAGAGTAAAGCTGGTTGCTTTCTTTCTCCCTCCTGCGGCCATCTCAAAGTACATGACCTGTGACCGAAGCGATCTCACACCACACTCTAGAAAGTCAAATTCCTTTATAACACTTGATTTTTTTTAGCAATAAACAGTATAGAAGCTACTAGATAACACCCAGAGATGCAAACGGTTCCAGCCATGTGCTTCCTATAGCTCATATCTTGAACATGGCTGAATCCGGCCTTCACGTGAAGGGCTTAACAGCTTTCCAGATGTTTAGCCCTCGCGGTTTTCTTTTATATTGTTCTCTTCTTTTTTTTAGATCGTGTATCAATTCTGTATGTATGGTAGTCGTCAAGATGTCATATTTTTCTACATGACTGTGTTGCTGAACTTGTGACCCGGGGTCAGATTGTTTTATATACGGTGTTTCACATATAGCAGTATATAGATTCTATAAATATATATTGATTATTTTATGTACATGATATGATTTGAGTCCAGGAGAGTGTACTGGAAATGACACAATGACTCGCTGTGCTCAGTCAGAGAAGACACCAGTACTCCATCTGTCGACCAAGATGATGAATGTACATTCCAGCGGTTACTTTCTCCAAACTCCCTGGTGCTAACGTTCATTTGATTCCAGTGATTCTTTTCTTTTACGCTGAACTTCGCTGCACTCCTTCTTTCACAGGAAAAAAACACTTTCTTCAATAAGACGTTCCCTGCATAAGGTTCGACCTCTGATGTCGTTCCGTGTTATTGATGAAAGTGATTCTAAAGTGTTACTGTTAACTCATATATTGGCTTCATAGTCACTCACGGCTGCACTGTGCACCTCGGAACATTATAAACTAAGCACTTGACGAAGCTTTGTATTGCAGGGTTTAGAGATCGAATCGCTCAACTTTACCTCATAAGCTTTAGAAGAGACCTCAGTTTAAGACCCTATTTTTTTATGGACAACCACAGGCAGTTAGGATTATTTCTACCTTTACTAAAGTATGTGCTGTACCCCTGGTGTTATCAGACGCGCACGCTCGATTCGAACTGCACTCCTGATTCGTAAAACAAATGCTGGATATGATTTCATGTGTGCTTGATTCATAGATACTGTACACTCCTATTCGGTGCTTACTTTATCCGAGTGTATTTGATTCTTTGATTCATTGCACTTTTGATTCAGTGACCTCTGCATTTCTAGATTCATTGCGTTCTTTAAGGAATGCATACTTGATTCAGTGCACACTTGGTTTTGCACACTTTTTTCATTACGCGCTTGATTCGGTGCTGGCTTCATCAGTTTTCTCTACCTTTGTAGATTCAATCCACTGCTGATTCAGTGCATACTTATTTAAGTGCACACGTGATTCATGGCACACTTGCCTAGTCAGTATCTTGAACATTTGTTCAATGCCCTGTTGATTCAAAGCATACTTGATTCTATGTGCACACTTGATTTGTGCGGTGCGCCCGATTCAGTGCTCACTTAATCAGTGTGTGCTAGATTCATAGATTTACAACACTCTGGATCGAATGTTTGTTGATTCACGGTGTTCTGATTTTTCCAAATAAATGCTTTTCTCATTCTTTAGTAAATGTACAGTTGACAAAGAGAATTCGGTTCGCCAAGCTCCTTCCAAACCTGAATGCTGTTTTTTATCTCCCAGTGAAATATTCCGTTCATGTGGTCTTGTTCCTGGAAAAACTAACAACAAACGGGTTCGGAAAGACACGAGATGAGAGCGTGCAAGTCACCTACACACGGTTCTTTGAGATGAGTGTTATGTAGAATCTATGCTTCAAGGGAAGGATCAGCAAATTCACCTCTTGTGTTAGAGAAGGGCAGTTTGTAGTCTTCCAAGCAACCTCCAGAAAATGCTGTTCTTGTCCCATTCTTGACCTGAGAGCAGGTCAGCTCAGGTTTACACTAGTCAAAGTTTACACAGGGTCTGTTTGCAGAGCGTTGTGCATGTGCCTGTATCACGAGCAGGAGAGGCGATTCCAGTGCAAATCCAAAACACGTACCTGTTGGTTCAGTATGGACCGGCTGGAAAAGGTTTTTCCAACCGGACCTGAGAAATGACACACTGGATCTGTTGTCTTCATCCTGAGGGTCTGTGTTTCTTTGTAGGACTTTTGTATATTGTTCTGAATATAGTCACACACTGGATGCTTTGAATCTCTTATAATAAAAGAAAAAAACTCTTCCATGGAGTTGATGATTGAAATGTGATTGATTTGCTGTCAAATGGTTCGAGTGTTGTCAGATCGTGCGTTCTATATGAATGAGATGTCAATATACTGCACCTTGTGTTTGACCGCCTAAATAACACACATCTTCCTCAGTAAGAATGGAAACTTGAGCACTGCCACACAACACATAACCCTGTACGGCCGCTCGGTCACACCGCAGGCCGGCCTAACTCATGACCGAACCCAAGGTGCAATGACAATCCTATAACATGAATAAAAGTTATCTTTTCAAAATACGCGCAGAGCTTTGTTTCTTTAATTTAGTTAACCTGACATGAGTCGAATGTTATAATGTGTAAGTCCTTGAGATTACAAGTATAAACTAGTATAAAATAAGTTACAGGTATAAACCAGTAGAGGACGCAGTCGCTCCAACGAAATGTTTTCTTATTTTTGTTGAGCATAAAAATTTAAATGGTAATATATTTTTTTAGAATGTTGAAACAAAACTCTTATCTCTTAAATCACAGTAGATCCAAAGAGTAACTTTTAATATCATTCAAATGTTAAGGAAAATTATGATTATAGATATCAAAGCCTATTTTTGAAGTATTAAGATTTTTCTTTTTTTAAATGTTTAAATACATTCCTCTCATTCTCTAGATTCTTAAAATTCTAATATTTTTATTGTTGAAGCTTTTTTTAGCATAAAGTGCATGATTATTTTTTCTTGGCGTACATCATTCTTATTTGTACAATTCATTTTGTTTTTGTTCACTTAACTCTATTTTATTTGTTTTGGTGTCAACATAAAAGTTTCGTACAATTTTGACTAACAATGCCCACAGAAGATATTCATGCAACAAGTGATATAAAACAGTGAACAGTTTGGTTTTAATTCTCATGTAATCACAATGTTGTAATAAAGAAACATTTGTGGTTTTGTTATAGGGATTTGTCAGGGTGCTTGTTCATGGGATGATACTACATTGCAAACCCTTATATTCTTTAAAAGAATGTTTCAGACCATCCCATAATAGATTGTAATTTATGTCAGCCTGTGTTTAGTGTTTTTGTTGTATTTGGAATACTTTCAGTAGTTTATTTCCATTGTGATGCGTGTAATCCTCATGTTCACTAATCCAGAGCAGGTGGTCACGCGTGTGCTATGGTTGTCCTTGATTTATTCTGCATGCATGAGTACGCTTCTTTCATATGCACTCGTACAAACACACCATAATGAGTTGAACATTCATCACCAGCAACCCAACACACGTGCCAGCATTCATAAACCCACAACCAAACCCAAAGCCCATCACCCCATGGGTATAAAAACCATCTAATACTCCTCTGTAATACTCCTCTTGTTTTCATTCTCTCCATCTGCTCATTTGTTCTTACACTACATGTTTCAATCTGAAAAAATGATCAAATATGTTACATGTTGTGTTGTTTAGGTTTAGACACATATAACTTAAGATATTCAATTCACTTTAATCTTTGACCACAATTTTTATTAACAGAATGCTGAAGTTATTGAATTTGTCATATCAGTCTCTGTACGTTCTTCATACGTGATGTAAATGACATGATCTTAAATTCTGCAGTATGTTTACAGACGTTCAGAGAATAACTTAATATAGCCTGGACAGAAAGTGTGTTCGTCTGCACATGTGGATGTATATAACAGGGTTTCTCTTCTCATGCTGGTAAGAACAGTTTCTTTTATTTCATTAGCATGCTGTTGGAAAACGGAAACGGGTTGTTTTATTTTGGCCTAAAGGTGTTAAGAGATTACACCATAACCAAGAAGTCTTTCAGATTAAGGTCGATGATCTTAACTCATATAGTCCATTTGTTTAGGATATAACTTTTTCTAACTTGGAAATTAATGGTTGATTAATTTGGTTGACAAAAGCTGATATAATGTGTGATTTCTCTTAGGATTAAATTGATCCTTTTTTAAATTTTCTTAAATTACATTGAATTCATGGAACACATGTTGACATGACTTATTGAGCAGTCAATATATATCATTTAAATGTGCTTGTATCTTTAGAAGTTTATTAGCCCATTATTAAATGATAATGACATCATCATCAGCACACTTGGTGAGGTGCAATACAACTTGGAGCATTTTAGATTGACTCTTTCTATTCCTCATTTGATCATTTCTGTATAAATTAAAGTGTTTTGGGGGGTTTGTCGGATCTTTACACGACATGTTTTCTTTCTTTGTGTTGATTGGATGTTAACTATGACTTAATGGGAAAAAATTATATACAAATGCAATCGACATGTTTTTATGAAAATTTCGTTTCATGTTTTGCAGACAATACATCATTAAATTACTACAATAAAAACATATACACATATGGTAAAGACAGCACAAAAGAGTTTTTCTTAAGATACAGTGGAATCAGTCTAACAAACAACAATACAGATGAACAATAAAAAACAAACTTATATTGAACAAAAATATTTCAGAAGAAATACAAAATAGAAATAAATACAATAGTGCGTTCGACAAAAAAAAAAATACATCTTTAGAGTTTTAATCCCAATCTAAACTATTCTGTGCTCTTCACCAGTCTTACTAATAATGTGCAAACCAATTCTGCACAATTTCTTATTCTTCTGCATAGATTCAACTGTGTTGCTTATCAGTTATAAAGAAGCTTTTACACCCAAAGAATAGTTTTGAAATGTGCTAAAGTTCCTCTGCAATGAGATCATCTAACTGCAGAGTTCCTTCAAGAACCCCAAACTTTAACATTGTACCATAAGAACTTCTGCATTTCACAACACTTGGAATTTCCAAGAAGAAGTCTGGTCCTTATAGTCCCAACAGTCTGAGGATGAGTTGAACCCGAGAGCCGTGTAACCCTGCCCGGACCCACAGAGTGGATAATGATGCATAGACCCGAGATAAGAACCGCAGTCCACTCCACTGAAATAAGACATCGAACCCTGGCTGTATCCAGACGTCTGGCTGTATGTCATGGGATAAGATGTTTGTATGCAGGCAGATGGAGAAACAGGGTCCGGGTCTGGAGAGACAGATGCTGGGCTCCAGATGGACACTGGGGTGGTCGGGCTGGATGCTGCGTGTAAGGATGTGCTGGAAGAACTCTCGGATGGGATTTCTTTGACTGGTGAGCTCTTGTTTTTTGATGGTTTGTTGCTGCTCTCGTTCTGCTGCTGTTGGCGACACTTTGCTCTCCGGTTTTTGAACCAAACCTGCTCAACGAATGTCAATGTTAGTTGTAATAATGTGTCGTTCAATGTTCATCTGTGATGAAGTTTTCAGTTATAAAGGAAGTTTCTATGAACTACACTGTGAAATAATCTATAAAGATGGGATAAAGCCTGGCAGAAACTGATCAGAACATCTTCGGTTATTTTTAAGGACATTTATGCTTCAATGTAATTTAGCGTAAAATACAGGTAAAATAACTAAGCATAGAACACAGAATATTCCTTTACATTAATAAAGTACATTGTGCCCTGTTTTTACAGAAGCGTTGATGATTGCACATAACCCTGGCTGTCAATTATGAATACAAATATGCACATGGATTACATTTACATTTACATTTAGTCATTTAGCAGACGCTTTTATCCAAAGCGACTTACGGATTAACCCCGTCCTTTTTAATACGATCCGGCCTGTTGAATAATTTGTGCTTACCTGTACTCTAGATTCGGGTAAATTGATTTTTAAAGCCACTTCTTCTCGCATGAAGATGTCTGGATAACGTGTGTTTGAGAAGAGGTTCTCCAGGATCTCCAACTGGGCCCTGGTGAAGGTTGTGCGTTCTCTTCTCTGTTTACGCACAGTTCCTGTCGGACAAACGTTGCGTTTAGTGTCTTCCCCATTATATTTCCAATACTCAATAATTTGTGCATTGATGTGTTCTTCAGGAGAGGATCAAATGGTGTATTTGTGTTTACCTGGATAAGCCGTGGTCTGGTGCAGCAGGTTCATTCCTGTTGTGGTTAAGCTGAGCCCGTTGATGGGGTAAGACGTTTGTTGAAGGTAGGACATCATCATATTCGGGTTTGGGTTGGGACGATTGTCGACTGCCAAGTGCACAAACCGGTTTAGACCCTCTCGACCGGCCGCCTCTCCTGTGTGTCAGGCGATGACTGAGGACTGGTTAGGTTCTTAAACTAGTTGGGGGAGTGGGGCGAGAGGAGGGGTCTTCTCATCATAATTGGAACGCCCTCAAGAACGAACCCCACCAGTCATTTGTGGAGACACAACAAGCTCACAAAGTAGCCAAAGCATTTGAGGACAAGCTAATTGTCTCTGAAGCAGACAGCCTCGTTGGGGGTCATTTGCAAAGACAAAGACCACCGTGGACAAGATAAATACTGCGGATAACAAAGGGTCCTTCGGTATTAAACAATGACCCTGCAAACTTCTCCATTCATTGGTGTTAACGGGCATCCATTCGTCTATTTTAATGAGCTTGCATTAAATGTTTAAAGAAGTTTATAGAGAAACATTCAAAGGCAAATGTTAATTTCAGACATTATTATTATAATGTATTATCTCTTGTGGAAGTGTTGTGAGTAATAGATTGCTGTTGGTTATTAGATTGAAGTGCTGAGATTCTTATTAAGTGTGGATTAATTATTTAGATAAAGTAAGATAAGGGTCAAGGATCTATTGTTGCTTTATACAATGCAGCTTAAAGAACATGAAAAGAATAAAGATGATTAAATTATAAAAGTTAATGTGTGAATAAATTGCAACATATTATTGATCATTTGTCACTAATAAAATAATTAAAATGTGATCATTGTAACAATCTTGCATTACAAGATTCAATTAAATACAATTATTATTATAAGCATTAAACCAAGTGTTTGTGCAATGACATTTTAATGAATGCAATTAAACAATTAAATTAAGTTAAATGAAACATTATGAGTTAAAGTTTAGAGTTAATAATTACATTAATGAGTTTAATGAGTTTATTGAGTTAATCTCAGACAGTTTAACGTTTTTTGTGGGCCGTGTGCCCGATGTAACCGCCACAGTGTCAATCTGTCACAGAATTACAGAACGCGTCACATCCGCTCAATAATCCTGTAATGATGCGCACGACACGCGCTCGACTGTGACGCTTCAGCACGCCAATCATTCCACGTCATTAACCATCTGCGTCACGCGTGTTTCACTTAACCTATTTAATATAACACTATCATATGACACTAATATAACACTATAATATAATATAACACATTATAATATAATATATTAAAACAATATAATATAATATAATATAATATGACGTAATGTAATGTAATGTAATATATTCTAATGCAGTATAAAATATAATATTATGTATAATACTTTAATATAATATAAGATAATATTATACAATACAATACAATACAATACAATATAATATAATATAATATAATATAATATAATATAATATAATGTAATGTAATGTAATGCAGTATAAAAAATAATATTAAAAATAATACTTCAATATAATATAAGATAATATTATACAATACAGTGCAATACAATACAATGCAATATAATATAATATTATATACTATAGTATAATATAATGTAATGTAATGTAATATAGTATTATTTAATACTCAATAAGTGTATTCGAAGTACCATAATATACAATAAGTATATCTTTAGAAAGGAAAACATGGTATAATTAATGCATTTTATTCATACACAGCTCATCAAATCAAAATTGTAAAATAATTTGAAGTTTCTGCAGAAAAACAGCAGATTTCTGAATGCAATATTTAATTATTTTCTCCATTTACATGTAAACAGATAGTTGTGTGTCAGTAAGATCTCTGTGTGTGTTAAATGAATATCAACATTACTGCATGAATATCACTACAGAGCCAGCATGTGTCCCTAAAGCCCATTATCCCCTCTCTGAGATACCTGCTGTGTGTGTGTGTGTGTGTGTGTGTGTGTGTGTGTGTGTGTGTGTGTGTGTGTGTGTGTGTGTGTGTGTGTGTGTGTGAGTGTGAGTGTGAGTGTGAGTGTGAGTGTGAGTGTGTGTGTGTGTGTGTGTGTGTGTGTGTGTGTGTGTGTGTGTGTGTGTGTGTGTGTGTGTGTGTGTGTGTGTGTGTGTGTGTGAGTGTGTGAGTGTGTGAGTGTGTGTGAATATTAGTATAGAATGAAATGAGTCAGAATAAAATGGAAGTAAACACAAGAATAAGAAATGAAAGATACAGAGTTCATGAACATGAGAGAAATGTTAAGTGATGCTGAATATTCATCAGGGTTGTTCAGGTCTGTGTGTTCTGTAGGGGTTTTTAAGTTATTCTTTAAGTTTTTAAGTTATTTCTATAGGTAAACTCAGAATCACTGGTTTGATGGTGTTTTTTAATATTTATATTTTTTTTATAATATTTCAGTTTGATCTGATAAATGTGAAGTTTAAAACAAGAAGACTTTAATCCTCATTGTTGGACAGATTGGGAGATCCAGACGGTCTGCCTTTAATCCCCCCTATAGAACATGAACCCCCCTGACCCCCATCAGAGACAACACAGAGAGATTTGGGTTATTTTAAGAGTAAAGAAGGTAAAGAGTCAATACACATGTATAGGTGAAACACCTGTGGCCTCTCTTACTTACTTCTTTATCATATTTATAGTAAAGATGAGCTCATAAATACATCCTTATGATCTCTTTACCATCTTTCTCACTTGAAACTCTTAAAGAACATATATATATATATATATATATATATATATATATATATATATATATATATATATATATATATATATATATATATATTTGACAGACATTTAAATTCATTTAAGTTGACACATTTTGATTATAGTGTTGAGCTTTTTTCAATGAGCCATGCCAATATGAAATATTGTATTTGCTTTACACTTATAAAATGTAACTTTTTGTTTGTTTTAACTTTAACTGTTCCTGTTCATGATTCTGACTTAATTTGTAAATCTAATCAATTAAAGCTTTGATGATGAGAAACTCATGAGTGAAACAGCGCCCCCTGGAAGCGTTTAGACAGATCTGCAACCATTCTGTTCACAGGGTTAACCCAGTTAAAAAATCAAACAAATAGCACATAGTTATAGTTTATTACAGGAAGTCTTTGTGTAATGTCTAAAACTATCTTATTGGGATACTTTAACAAAAAAAGAACATCCTGTCATCATTTAGTCTTCCATTTTTCATTTCAAACATGTATGAATTTTATTCTTCTGCAAAACACAAAAGAAAATATTTTGAAGAATGTGAATTTGTATGAACACAAAACCTGCCTTAAGTTATTTAATAGAATAACTATTCTTTAGACTTCTTCTTTTGTTTAAACAATGAGTTAAATTATTTCAATCTCTTTAAAACAGACACATTTTTTACATAAGTCTGTTAGGTTTCTTCAAAACAAATTTTCTGCAGAAAATGTTTTAGGCATCTGACATAAACTCTGCACTGACTGTTTATTTCATATTTTCAGTTTTCTAATAATATTTTGTATATTTGTTTTAATTAACTTGTTCCTGTTTTTGTTTTTTACTGTACACAAATAAACATGTATTTAAACTATTACATTTAATATCAGGTCTATAGGTAGACTATATGGTGTCCCCTTATCCCCATGAAGGTCTTATTCTCCAGTTATAGATGTCTTAAGAAAGAAAGGTGGACATAACTTTCCTTAAAAGTTCCTTCTGCATTATCTTCATGTGACCACAAGAGGGCGCCACAGTAACACAAACTGTTTCCCATTCATTCTTCATTCTGAAAAACTGTTTAAGGGATCAGAGTCAGGTCTGATCTCATCATTTTCTGTCTCTCTTCTATATTTTTTTTTTTTTTAAGAGACAGTATATGTAAAAAAAGGAAAGAATTTACATTATATAAATTTAAATGATTTTAGAGCATTACATGTTTACAGTGCTTGTTTGTATTATTTTTGTTTCTATAGATTTACACACAATTTCAAGTCGTTAAGAAAATGAGATGGGTTGGTTTACATTGAGCCCATTTTTTCTTATGTATATGGCATTTTCCTAATAAAATAAACAAATGTAAAATATGTTGTTCTTTACAATTCAATCTTTCATTCTCTGTTTAAAAAAGCACATCATATATACCAATTTCTATTATACATTCCATTTTATCTGCTAATATAGAATTCCATATCTTTCCAAAATAATCTTGAATAAATGTTCTGTCTGTCATGTGCATGTGGGGGTCAGTGTGTGATCACATGTAGTCTGTAGGTATTAGTTTAGTGGGAGATTTACCTTTGGTGTGCTTTTGTTCACTTTGAGACTTGTTGATAAAGTTGATAAACTTTATTTTTGTGTACAATTGTAAAGCCAGTTTGTGTCCTTTATCTCTTAACAGTCTGGATTTAATAAATGACCATGTATACTGACCACACGTCAGATTAAAGTTTATTAATCTATATAAAACAGTTTACAAGTTTGCCTGACAAAATAAAGAAACATTACTGTAACATTAAAATTAAGACTTTAGATGAGAAAACACATTGTCAAATTCAAATTGAGACACCAAATGATGTTTGGGTTTATGTAAGTTAATTTAAGTTAATTTTCTTTACTGACCAAACTTAACTTAAAGTCATGTAAGGTGAAATAAGATAGAATTTGGAAAGGATTTGAAACTTATACTGAATTTAATAATGATTGCTGTACATTTCCTTATTAAAGTTATGGAAGGTTTTTATAATTTGTTTTTAGATTAGCTTTGTTTGTTTTGTCTGTTTTATGTTTTTCAAAACTATTGAAATCAGACCGATCAGCCAATAAAAAGGAAATCTGTTGTTATTTTCTCACTCCATAGTTATTTCAGACCCGTATGACATAATCTTTCTGTAAAAGAATGAATAATGGCAATCAATGTGTGGAAGTTACCCAACATTCTTCAAAATATCTTCTTTATGTTCTGTATAAGAAAATAAATCATACAGGTTTGAAGTGGAGAACACGAGGATAAGTAATGATGACAGAATGGTTCCATGGTGTTAAAATGGGCTTTATTTTCTTTATGTTAAGAATATGTAATATGATTTCTATCTTTACAGGTAAAGTTTTCTATATATAAATTCAATTTGGATGATTTTCATGGCCAAAAAATTAAGATTGAAGTATTTTTAGTAATCTATTGTTACTTTTTTATGAGTAAAAATGATTTTACATGCACTTTGTTTTTAGATTAGAATTAAAGTTGGATGGAATGAGCAGTGAAAATGAAATGTAGGGACTGGGACCAAGGGGAACTCTCTCTCTCTCTCTCTCTCTCTCTCTCTCTCTCTCTCTCTCTCTCTCTCTCTCTCTCTCTCTCTCTCTCTCTCTCTCTCTCT
>JAWHQN010000164.1:0-102500 GCA_033220385.1 Triplophysa yarkandensis
TTACAAACAGAATTCTAATAACAGCGTGCCACAGATGCTATCAATAACCAAATTTAATGAAAAAACAGAAATAGTGATAGTTTGGAGCATGGCAAGCCTCTTGGCCTTTGGCACCGCTCTTCTTCTCAAAGGCTTAGTTTAAACCCAGTGCATATGGATCTGTAAGGCGTTGTGTGTTGGCTGAAGGCCGTGACTGGCAGCTGTCAGTTTTGACTCACAGCTGGTTAAATCCACCTGTCTCTGTGGTGCAGGTTTAAAGGTCTGTGCGGTTCAGGCCACCTTCTGTCAGGATCTACTCTGAATAACTAAGGAAGATGGAATAAATAATTCAAGCATCTCCTCTCTTCCTGGTGGGACGCGAGCGTGTTTGCGTGTTAGCGGGCGGCGTTTAGGAAAGGAACGAGTGGGAGGGGGTTTGAGCGTGCGTTGAGGTTACAGATGATGTTTGTCAGAGTATGTGGGTGGAAGTTTGGTGTGTGTTATATGAGGCGGTAGCACAGCAGGAGGTTAGGCCCTCTCTCTGGTGTGTAGGAGATGTGAGCCAGACACAAGATGTCTCCGGTCCTCAAGCTATCCCAAGATCCCTCATCACCCCTGCCCCCTGTCTACAGTATTTCCTGTGTCTGAGGGACCAAACGGTTTTATTAGAAGTTTGCATGTTACTGCAAATATTATTATTAGTACCCATACAAGAGATGATAGATGCAAACGATTGAATTGAGGGATGCAACTCATGCAGTTTGTTAATAGTAATAATTTACAGACTAAACTATTGAAAGATGTGCCTAAAGTGGGTGTACTTTAAATAAAAACAAAAAGTCTTTATTATTGTGCATAGACCACATAAAGAGCCAATCTAAGTGCAAATCGCTCAATGCACTTAATAATTCATAAATCCTGAAGAGACGATGAGCTTTGTGCACATGACACAATCCTGTTAAGAAAATGTTGATCAGGTAAAAGCAAAGCAAGACACTAAAGTCCAGACACCCTTGCAACAACAGAGCAACATAGCAACACCCTGACAACCACCTACAGATTCTGCACGATGTAATCATAAATGTTCACCGTTGTTCTCCAACATCCAAACTTTTTAATGTTAAAAAGGCCTCCGGGCTATCAATTGTTCTTGCTTTTTATTTTTATTCAGACAGATGGTTGTCATTTCTTCCCACCTTTCTTTATTTCTCTCCCATTCCGTCTTCCCCCCCCTCGCTGTCTGTCTCCAGTGGCCTTCACCCTCCGGAGAGGCTGAGCTGTTTTTGGTGTAAAATGTCCCCCTAGGCAAAAATCAGCAGACTTGTCTTTAACATGGACGACAGACTCCAGTCTCGCCAAATTGCCTCGCCGCTTTAACTAAATATTCCGGTACGAGAAATAAACACTGTAGATGCTCACAAACATGATTAAAATAACATCTTACATGTCCTGCAGCCACCGTAAAACAGAGGCAGTCAGCGTGTACGGTCTGCATATTAAACCCTTTAATTGTTCAACACTACATCATTCATTTTGTTACGTCATTTGATGGTTCATGGCTCTGGTATGATGAATTTCTTGTTATTTGTCACTTTGGATAAAAGCGCCTGAAGGATGAGTGAATATAAATGCATTTCTCTTGAAAAGACCATGACGATTTGTTAAATCTTTCTGAAGAAAATCTGATGATGCAAATCAACTCTTCTGCATGTCTTCAACACAATTTCACAGCTAATTCGTGACTTTTTTCCAACTTGGTCATTCAAACCTATATTTGTATGTTTTTGTGATTCAATTCAAAAAAAATTTGTTGAAATTAAATACAAAATTTACAGCCACCTGTGTTCCTGTGTTAACATTTTTGTTCACTCGTCTCTTTTATAATTCATATGAAATAGCTTCCTTTTAAAATAGTTAAGAATCAGTGTTCTAATTTATTCTATGATCCACTTTCTACGAATACATGTGAAATAGTTAAGCTATTATTTATACGCCAGCTTTCACATATTTGTTTGTTTCTTCTCGTATGCATTAATATGAAACAGCTATCTTGTAAAATAAATACAAATTCATGTTACCTTTTGGAATCCACTTCGTACAAATTCATAAGAAATAGCAAGCTTGTAAAATATTCATAAATTCTTTTTTTTTGTTACGGACTTCTTTGAACGCCATCATATGAAACAATTACGACTTAAAATAGTTATGAATGTTTTTTAACTAAGTACAATGCACAATGACCTCGTGAAATAGTAACTAAAGCCATTTTTATTTTTTATCACAATCAATTTCATGTGAGTTTTTATGAAATAACTACCTTGGCAAATAGTCCCACATTCCCATTATGTTACAGAAATTGTTATGTGCAAATACATCTGAAACAGCTGCCTCATAAAATAGTTATGAAATTGCATTTTTTTCTCACACGTTTGTATGCTCTTCGTAACAGCAAATTCTTGTTTTTGTTCCTTTTTAGAATGATTCATTTTGCACATATTCATACCAAACAGCATCTTTGTAAAATAGTTACCCGTTCCTGTTTTAAAGGAATTTCATGATCAATTTGGGATAAATTGGATAAATTCTCGGCAGGTGTGTTTCAGGTACATTCTAGTGAACGTATGAATGAATGATTTAATATCAACAGACAATCAAAATCGATTTTATCTTAAACGGCTTGTGTATTAAAAAAGTGAAATTATAGTGTGTACTCTTAAAATAAATATAACATTATTGTTATTGATGTGAATGGGTCTTATCTTAAGTTATTTATAATATGTTTTCTATTTGTCAACCAATTTAAAAGTGTTCCAGCTCACCTCGACCAATTGCATTATTAAAAAACATTTGTAAACGGTATAAAGGCCAGTAAAAACCTCATTTTCAAATTGAAAGAAATTGAAAATAAAGGGCATGCTAAACCCTTCACCAAACATAAAAAAGCCTAAAAAAAAAGATTAAGCTACATTATTGCCATCTTAAAGGTTACAGGTCTGTGGTTCTGTCGAAGTTTGTCTGCAGCATCTCAAAATATTCCAAGAGTGTTTACAAGGAAAACAAAACAAACAAACAAACCTTCTTCTTTTACCGACATGCACGCGAACATGAGGTGAACGCAGGTTCAGCGGCTCCACAGACACAAAGTAATACCTTTCACATGCTGTTTACTCTCAGATAAGCGGAGATTGCTGTCAGACTGTGCTCAGATCATTCTCTATTAAAGACACATCAGATGGAATCAGGCCGAGAGAAAGAGAGAGAGTTATGAGATGGATAAGACAGTACGGTGACATGAATGTAAATCTTTGGAAACATCCGGTTAGTCGAATCATATCAGTTCCATTACCATTTACCTGTGTTTGATCAAATGTGGCTTTTGTAGTTTTCCACCGAGAATGCATTTGGAACAAAACATATCTGACACTTTGCCTCCATGCGGTGAGATAGACCTATAAGAAGAAGAAATCACAGATGTGGTTATTTATTATGGCTATTATATTATAATAAATTAACTAGGGAGCAAATTAATTAATGCTTAAAGGGATAGTTTACTCAAAATAATGTTGCTTTACACATGGATATAACTCTTTCTTCTGTGAAACACAAAAGGAGATATTTTGAGAAATGGTTCAGGGGTTTGTCTTTATACAATGAAACCAATGGGTGTCTATGTGGTTACACACTCTTCTTTTGGTGGACATGAGGATAAATTACAACAAAATTTTAATTTTTGGCATCACAGAACTTCAGATTATCTATAAATATCCATACCATGTTGAAACGTACATGAAACACAATTTAGAAATCCATCAAATCTATCGAAACTTAACTCCAGAAAAATATTATATTACATAAAATTATGAATATAAAATGGCTGTAATATATTATTATACATTTATTACAGAGCAAATTTTACTCAAAGGGATAATTTACTTAAAATAAAATCATTTTTCATCCTTATGTTGCTTTAAACATGGATATTACTCGTTCCCCTGTGAAACACAAAAGGAGATATCTTGAGGAACGATTGAGGGGTTTGGTTTTCATACAATCTAATCAATTGATGTCTTTCTGGTTACACACAATCTTCAAAATATCTTACAACATGACAACATTATTGTCACTTTGGTTAAACTATCAGTTTAAGTTTTTGCATCTCAGATGTTCATCTACACCAAGTTGAAGCGTACATGAAACACAACTTCGAAATCCATCAAATTTTGAGATCTATCGAAATGTAACCCCAGAACAATAAAATATAATAATATCAAAATGTAAATATAAAAATAATAAAATAATCTACTCAACCTATAGATTCTGCTGCTATATTGTCAATACCATCGCATATGCGTAACACGATAAAATCTAATAACAAACAGAAATCTATGGCTATAATCAGAGCAAGTGACTGAATATCACATGTGCACATATGTTACTTATTTCTCAAATCCTGCAAACCTATATCATGCAAATCCGATTATAAAATTATAGCATATCAATCCATACAATATTTACTTTTGTGCCTGGCTTCAATATGTGCCCAGATCTGTGTGCTGTTAACCTAAACCAAAGACTGCCACATCTTGGACGTTTCTCAATAAAACTGATGTGACAGGGTGATGAAAAAGCACGGGGATAAAGCAAGCATCTGTACGGTATGTACATCTCATGTGTATGTAATTCATGCAGACCAAACACAGTGTTATTACAATAAGCCAGAGCCTTCTTTAGAAGCAAATATTGAGCGAGCGCGGCTCACATGTGGTCCAAACAGAGCCATCTGTGAGGCAGCAGACGGATACGGAGCATGACTGAAGAGCCGCATCATCAATTAGAACTGCTGGGGCTGAGATGAACATCACCACACGGCTCGAGTGACAAGCATCAGCACACCTGATATATCACATCTCTCTCTCTCTCTTTCTCTCTCATATAAAAAACGTACATATAATATTTAATGTTAATATAAGTCAGGATAGTACCTTTCTCAAATCTCTCTCTCTCCCTGTCATTTTCTCCTCTTCCTCCTCAGTACACCTTGATCAAGATCACTGTCTCCCTCTTGTTTTTCCTCCTCCTTCTGTTTGAACATGTGGAGGGATTAACATCTGAGCCGAGGTGTTTGGTGTTTATTTGAGTAAACCGTTGTTGAACGACGGTACCGGAAGAAAACAGATCGTGAGGATGATTAGATCAGTGCGGTTAGGCCAGCTACCCTTATTGCTCTAATTGTCTTGCAAAGATGCACGATGATGTTTTTCCTGCATCGCGGCGAGTCACAATCAAATGAACCTTTAAATATGTGACAAGCGATAAGTCTATTTCCTCAAAGCTGGCATGAATAAAACAAAGGAGAAAGGAAATTAAAAAACCAAAACCGCAAATGGCGGTGCAGCAGTGTGTTCGAAAAATTGTTAAAATAAAATAGACATTTTTACTCGCCCTGTGTCATTCGGACATATATTTAAGAAAATTGTTGGTTAGCAGCGATTGCATGGACTCAAAACCAATGCAAGTGAATGGGTGACGACACTGTTACCAGCACTCATCAAAATAACTTCTTTTGTTAGAATTCCAAAAGTTTTTAATTATCTTCATTTGTCTTTTAAGTAACATATGGATGGGTTTGATTAAAAAAAACATTTAAATGTAAGGAAACAAAAAAATTGTTAGTTTAACCAAATAACCATCACTCGTTTACCGTTTTATCTCACCCTGTTTTAATTTTTTTCTCCTGCCGGACATGAAAGAAGACATTTTTTAAGAAAGCCCACAAAACATAAAAGAAAGATTTTGTGAAGAATGTTTGTAACTGAATAGCATTGGCACAAAACCAATGCAAGTACATGGGAAGCATCCCTGTTCGGTTACCTAGATTCTTCAAAATATCTTCTTCTGTGTTCTGCGGAACATCTAATGTACTGTTTACAAAGAAGATTGTGATTGCACCTCAAGCTTATGAAAGAAGCAACACATTCAAAACATCTCAACGTGTCTTTAAGCTTTTGGAAGGTTTCGGTAATAAAAGTATACAAGTATTTAATTTGGAATTGAATTGGATTTGAAAAAGTTATGAGGATAAGTAGATGTGTATAAATAAATGACTTTTCATTTTTGATTGAACTCTTTGCCAAAACTTTTGGTATGCCCTAATGACATCAGCCCCTATGATGTTTAATACGGTAAGATTATAGTTTTAATGGATGACTGGCTCTTTACACACCGTTACAAATCTTATTTCTGTTCAGGAATGGTTTCTTCACCATCATCTTTCCTTCAGCATCAAATCTCTGACATGCTGTGTCCGGTTCACCACCAGAAGTGTGCTTTCATCCTTCACTGCCTTCCAATTAAGAAAACTCATGCTGCGATTGGGTCGACCCGGACCAGCCGAATGAAAGTTTGTCAGTATGCCTCCAGCAGCCATGGCTACATGCAAATTTGCATAACATCCACCAAAAAGTACACGAGATTAGAGCATCTCAAATCCAAATTTGTTAAAAATAGTATGCCAAAGGTGTCCAGACGGTGGATTTGTATGCTGAATGGAAAATGTGAATGGTTCTAATGCTAAATAGCTTGCAATCGTTTTAGTGTTTTTTATTTTTTTTATTGAACAGTGCAGTTCAAACACGACCAATCCTCATGAAATGAAATAAAAAAATAGGATCAAATATGATAACAAAAGAAAAAACAAAACGAATAAAAATACTTTTAAAAATTCAATATAAAATCAATACAAAAAAATACAAAACAACAAAGGAAAACCAAACAAAATTAAATTAAATTAATTTAAAATTATCTTATTATTAGTTTAAAATTATTTTCTCACCCTGGTCTCATAACACACCTGTATTATCCTCTTCTGGAAAACACAAAAGATAGTTTGTAGAATGTTGACAACCAAGCATTTTTATTTCCATTGTACGGACACAATTCATAGTCTTACTTCTCAGGCATTTCATATTTTTCCCCAAGTTACTCTCTGCTCAATTTTACTGCACCACCAATCGTCGCTGTCAGTCATATCGAAACAAAGATAGAACACAAATGACATTCAGTCTCCATTCATCTCTACACAATGAATGTGTATAAACTTCCTATCAGTCAAGAGTGTGTATAGTGTAAAGTCCATTCCTTTTCATTCTCGCTGGCTGAACAAAGCAAGTGTATCGCTAAAAACGCACACCACACACAAACTTATGCCGTGCAAAAGGAACGTAAAGAAATTAGCAAGGTACGGCTCACGGCCCACAGCTGAATTTGACAATCCGGTGTACGGGTGATTGCTCACGTGTGTGTTTTTTTCACGTGTATGAGAGTTCCCGCAGGGGTAGAGAAACCCTCAAGCTCTTAATTTCTCACAGCAGAGGACCCGAGAGCAGCAATACGGAGTTGAAAAGACAGATATTAATTACCCCAGCTTTAAACCCGCTCCCCATCGGTCCAAGCTGAAATAATCACCCCTATTGCTGAGCACTTTCCCAGCATCCGTCAGTAGGCGATGCAATCATAAGACCATCACGAGGTCTCGCTTCAGCTCTGCTAGAGGGAATAGACACACATGACAGCCATTGATACATTTGAGTTTTTCAATTTACCGTGTTCAACAACAACGATGGCTCGGATACTGCTGGAAGTGAATTACGTTTTTTTCTTTAATTTTCTCAAACCTGACGGCTCTAAGACTGCAGCCTACGAAATGCAATAACATCCTGACAATGAGCAACAGAAATTTTCCTGGTTGATTTAATAGAATAACGTATTGACTTTTGACATTAGTTAACGGAACCGACTTCAGTGCACGTCGTCCTATTGTTTGGATCTGATTGATGCTTTCTATGGAACAAAACACGAGGCAAAACAAGTGGTTTGTAATGCCATCAGTGCATTGCCGTGGCATTATCGAGGAGATAATTGTTTGAGAATCAGCATCTGATGAAATGTTAAATTAATCAGCCAGATCTGGGGCAATGGAGAAAAAAGGTAGCTGGAAGGCACTTCCAGAACTAAAATCAGATTCAAGAGATAAACACAACCAAAACAGTTGTGTTAAATGCAAAACATTAGCACGGCCTGCTGTGTGCTCATAACATTGGATCATGATGACAAATGAGACATGATAATGTCTTTTAGACTAGCACAGATGCATGCCACATTACACTGAAGACTATTTTAAATGAATACATCCCACTGACATAAACAAGTGTTCTTACACACAGAATTTACATTGTACAGATAAAATACGCTCAAATTTATTATCAGAGTAGGATAAATTACTTCAATATTTGATCCCTGTTGAACACACAATAAGATATTTTGTAAAAGGTACAAATGGACAGCAAACCAGCATTGATATTCGTCCTGATATGGTCGTCAATTGGGCCCAAGAGCAGTTAGATTTAAATCATTTAAATTTCTTTCTCTGTGTTCAAACAAACAAAGAAATGTCATTTTTATTTTTGGGAAACATTTATACTCCCATATTGTTGTTTTGCTTAAGAATATAACTATTAAAATCTAGAGGCACATGTATTATTTTGGATATTACTTTAAAAATAGAATAAGGATGAGTTTTTGGGTGTCATTTTTTTGTGAATTGGTTCATTTTTTTCACTGCAGCTTAAAAAATGCACAAAGTTGAAAATACCAAACTATGAATTATCACGTATGAAAGACTCACAAAGACCATTTTGGTATTAACTACATATTATTTGTTCAGACAATATTGGCAAAATCAGCTGTTTAAGTAAAACAGATAAACCATAAAAAAACTAATAAACTAAAGTAATCTGATTTATCAATCGCTTAAACAAAATTCTATATATTCATGACCTGTGTATATACAATGTTTGGTGATTTGATGATTAAAAATGAAAGGTCTTTATTTGATTGAATAACATTCAAAGAAGATTAATTAAATGTTTAGAATGAAGTTGCACTTAAACGCAACCACATATGACACGAATATAAAAAAATCAATTGAAAGTCTACCAATGGGTACCAAAGAATCCTTTTTTGTATATAACACTTATTGCATTTAGACTTAAATACACTTAATTTTAAATATTCTTTACTTTTTTTCCACCATCATAATTAAGTTCGTTGCATAATTAATTTGTATGGAACTTAGACTTTTTCCGGTATGTGCATTACATTTCTAAATAAGGCATATGGTTATTTTATTTCGTTTACTCATTATCTTCCATCCCCTGTCCTTTACGGCTCTTCTCTATATTAAGACATGAACGGCCATGTGATGTTGTGCTCAGTCAGACCCGACAGCGAGACTTTCTTTTCTTTATTTTTTACTGTATTGTTAAACCCTATTACAGATTCCACGAAACCTTGAAATTGTTTGCATGGGACACAGAGGTGAAGCGTCACATTGAATGTGACACCCAGAGCGAGACAACAGTGATGTTTTTTGACACTTTCATATCACATTTCCCCTTTGCTGATTTTTTTATAAGTTATTGCACTGTAATTTGGTGCTGACATTTTCCAGACATAAAAATAAACTCACGTTCTTAAAGCAGCCATCCATAACTTCCTCTCTATCTTCATATCTGTTTGAAAGATGAAGTTGCAGGTTACATGGTTTTCTTTACGTGGGTTATCACACTGACATCAAATACACAATATTTCAATGTAAATCATTGTAAGGAGACAATACTGATTTTGTTGCACAATACCATTATTGTTAAATCAAACAACATTACACTAACATGTGACCTCGAACTGCATCTGTCGACTACATCTATTGTAGAGGTCAGAGGTCACCGTTGATGTTTGAACAGGGTTTCCTGAGGGCACCAGGCCTCAGTCAAAGGTCCTGGCTGAGATGAGCAGTCTTTCATAACACACTTAGAGAAGAGATTTTCCAGGGGGAACATGTCCATCTTTGATGTAATCTACTTTAAGATGTCCTTCCAACTCAGGCAATCTGGTTGAAACTCCGAGAGCCCTGCCAGCACGTGAACGGTCCCCGTCTTAGAGCAATATCACCCGCTCTCCTAACCGCCAGGTTTGCTGGCTCCCTGTGATGTTACCATCGGGACCCGTCGCAGTGTGATCAAAGCATGGTTTTAAAAAACCTCTCCGGCAACACATCCTTGGAGTGCAACAGAAAATGCGTATGAAAAATTTGCATCGACTAAATGAGCTACTTGCACTACTGGGTCTCAGCTGGTCCCTTGGTAATATCTGAGTCCATTCGAGCGCAGGGTTTCTTAATTGTCCGGAGCTTTCTAACGTGGCGTGCGCCTCTGTGCATGAGATAGTTGCATTTGCGTATTTGGTTGGATCGACACGTTAGCCCTGTTTGGTCGGTTGTTGTGTTCTGGAAACATATTGATACTTCCATCATGTGATTTTATTGACTTATTGGGCTCATTGTTTGGCACTCAATGCTATTGATGACGGATTTGTGTTCATTTACGAATACGTTATCGGCATTAGGTGTTATTGAACAGGTTGCATGGCTGTAGATTTCATTTTACGTTTGCGTTACTTTTTAGTTTTAAAATTATTTATATTTTATGTCTTTAAATATGCTTTAGAAACCATGTGTAAATGTATCATTTTAAACCATTGTTGAACAATTGCTCTATAAAAATGTGTCTTAACAGCCCCGTTTACAATGTAAAAAATGATTCGTGTGGCTGGGTAAATATCTCAAAAATAAATGGTTATATTAACTTGATAAAACCTTATAAAAACATTAAATAGATTTTTTCAGTAAAAAAATTTATTGTAATCAAGCAATTAATGTCCCGTAAACTTTAATATACAAGTATATAGGGTTATGTAAAAAAAAGTATTTATTTAACTTTTTATATTTGTAATACACACCAAATATTTTGGTCAATTCTATAAGAAATATTTGCGTTACTTTGTTTCACTTATGTTTTACTCACATATACACTCAATTTAAAACAAGGATTTTTAATAAATTTTATTTAAAAAAAATCTCAACTCTGGAACTGTAGAGGGTGACTGAAGGGAGATGGTGCTAATTTGCATATTCATGTGCGTTTAATTTATAGACCTTAAATTCAAATTAGCAAAGAAATAAATATTCAAATAGGAAATACATTCAAATGTGTAATTTTGACATCAAATGTTCTTTTTTAGGGATAAAAGTATTGTTCACAAGCTTTTCAACAGAAAAAAATATATTCTAAGGGAATAGTTCACCCCAAAATAAAAATTCCGTCAACTTCATATAATTAAAATGGTCATCTAAAAAAATGATTGGTCCATACAATGGAAGTTAAGTTCCTAAAAATATCTCGTTGCTTTGCGAGAAAAATGAAAAACGATCAAAACAAATAATGCCATGAACCATATATCTACAACACTGGCCAAGTTTCATTACCACTGTCATAACCCATCACATAAGGCATTTATTTGTCCGTTCCTGCTTGCAAAACACTCGCCCCTCCGGATGGGGCATAAATAAATGAACCCTTCCTCCGCCCAGCTGTGAGCGAAGCTGTGAGCAGTCAGCCAGCTTCAAAAGCTCCAATAAGGAAAGTGGTGTCCCAATCTTTTTGCCTATTAATGAAATCTCTCCACCTCCAAGGCCGGCTTAATAGAACACACACTCGCACACACACACCCGCCCCGTCATTAGCCTCTATGGCCTAAGATAAACAGCACGCTTCGCCTCGGCCCATTACTCCCTGTCTAGTGCAGTGTCAGGCCCTAATGAACTCTGTCTCATGGGCCCCCTGATGCACATACAGCCAAGAAAGGTTATGAGCCCACCCAGACAAAATTGGCCTTATGAAGGGACGTAATTACAGCGTCCCCGTAAAGCACTACTGCTCTATCAATACTACATGAGCTTGTGGGGGAAGGTACGGGCCCCGTGACGGAGATGATATGAGCCCCGGGCGGAGAGAACTATACCGCTCCCATCAGTGAAGAAGGAACGATACTTAAAGTACACGGTGTGAAAAGCTCATCCGGTGATTTTGACAGCTACCGAGAGATTCCGGGAGACCACGGATGGGTGAAGATGATTGACTACCCGGCTTAAGTCAAAAAACGGTCTAGTCTGGTAAATTGGTCTTGGAGAGCATCTCAAACCAGCTAAAATCGTCTTAGGTTGGTATCATTTTAAACATCCATATAGACAGAGCATATGGAAAAGGATGCTGCGGTCCAGCTGTGCCGTTTCTGTCGGCTGATTGGATGCGAGACGATCCCTCATGAACTCTCAGGATGGGTCTAATTACTGCAAATGAGCAGAACAATGTCTTCCTAGCGTGAATAAAGATTCCCGTTGTGCTGGCTGGTCGAGCTATATGATTTTGCTCATTTAAACCCTGTCTGCATTAAATCGCCTGTCATGATGGAAGTCTTATAGTTAGGAATCTAACACAATTGCTTCAGGCCAGATGAAGAACGCTAAAGTTTTGCCATGAACCATTTCCTTTCTAATCATCGGTTCGCCCTTCTCGCTTACTGTAGGCTTCCCCGCCAGGAGGCTTCCTGCGGAATGACTTTAAACTTAAAGTGTAAAGTAAACTCCTTTAATTTTAAAGGACTGTTATGAGTTAAATACAGATCACGCTCTATTTACAACATCTGTTTCATAATGTCATTAACC
Organism: Triplophysa yarkandensis; assembly: GCA_033220385.1. Lineage (NCBI taxonomy): Eukaryota > Metazoa > Chordata > Actinopteri > Cypriniformes > Nemacheilidae > Triplophysa > Triplophysa yarkandensis. The sequence continues at coordinate 12,599 of JAWHQN010000164.1, forward strand.
GCGGAGAATGATTTCCAATCGCTCCTCAGTGTGCAAAGAAACAAACAAACAAAATATGCATTTACAGTAATGGACTTATAATGGAGTCTTAGGGGCAAGACATTCTGGAGGGGTTAAAGAAGGAATATGGGGTGTATTTTTACAGTTTTAGTAAAAACAATAATTGATTGTCGGCGCCAATAGCATTCCAGTTGGCACGCCAACATGTAGTGCTGTGCATTTGGGAACGGACAAAGTTAGACATCAATCTAGCTTTAATATAACATAATTATAGCAGTGATTCCAAATGTGACATTTCTTATGCCCAATAATTCATTTGTTTCGATTTAGTATGAATTTATATCTCAGTCATTTTATTATGATCCGGTGATTGTAAGGTTTGTATTTTTACAGTTAAAGTATAAAATAACAATAGACTCAACAGTGAAAACTTTGCAATTATATACTGCATGTTACTCTGTAAAATGTTTTAAATTCATAACATTTAAATTCTAAAATTGCAAGCGTTTAGAGAACATCTCTCGTGGTTAAATAAAAAAAAAACATAGTCAGCAGTAACAGAACTCTATTCAAGTGTTTGCTAATAAAAAGGTTTAAAACTTTGAAAACCTGAATAATCTTTTAGCGAATCTCTATGAATTTGAAAAATCTCATTTATTTTATCATAATCTGCTTTAGCACTAGAAATGGTTAATGGGGTATCTAATGGGGTAATGTCATTATTTAGTGCATGCTATGTTTTAAAATTCATGCTTTCATTTGATAAGATTTTAAAAGATAATATATTAATTTATTTAACATTAAAATTACTTAAATTTTACAGTCTCAGTCGTTTAAGCACCACCTGCTTTGGCCGCAGAAATGGTGCCATTTTATCTTTATTCTTACAACCGTAGACTTTTAAAGTATTCCGATCGTAAAATTCATAAAAATGTATCAATTTAACAATAGCGAGATAACACTGAATGATCAAAACCGTTTTTTGTGTGTTTCATGTTTTATAATCAAGGACGAGGCGCTACTGGAAATCTATATAGATGCACTAAAAAAAGCTTTACCTGGACGGCTTGTTCGAAAAGCCCTTTGTATCAGCAGAACTTTAAAACCACAGGTACCCTATAAAAATATTCCCAGACTAATTTTAAGCTTTTAAAGGAATCAATAGAGGTAGCCTTTATTTTTACAAGCGCAAGCAGAAAGTTTATATGAGGGGAGGAATTACAACTGGCTGGATGGAAACACGTCCTCTGTATTCTTGCACTGTCATCTACCGCTGTGATTTTCTGTCTGGTAAAATGTAGCTGAAGACAGTTCTTTACATTTGGAGCTATATTGCACTTTCAATCATTGAGTTCTATGACAAAGTCACTTCGCTCTCTCGTTTCTAGAGGTCATGGATTCTGAAGCTCTTCTGCGTCCCTAAAGGATTACATCCATGTTCGCCAGCACAATTCTCCCTAATCTGAAATCTTAATAGAATTCCATGGCTGAGACAGTCTAGGAGGAGAGCCGCTCCAAGAGGTTATCTGGTTAACCGGAGGATATACTTGAAAGATTTGGCAAAAAAAAAAAACCCAAGTGGGGGTTCACAGTCGTAAAGAAGAGAAACTCATGTTCCGTTCATGCTCTGCGTCTATATTATATATGGGCAATGTAAAACACTAAAACTGGAGACAAAAGTCACATCTGCTGGTTCGCATACACAAGTGTGCAAACATCCCATGACATGAACAGCATGACTTCGTGTTTGATGTAAACACAGGGCTTCAGGACGCTCAGTGTCATCAAAACATCTTTGAAGAGGCCTTGCATTGTACTGTTTGTGTCTCTTTCGCACAATTCTAAGAACCGTGGTATTCTGACGACGCATGAAGGTCAGGAGACCGAGATCAGACACAAAACATGTGATCTCAAACGCTCCTGCAGAGCCGATCAACAACCATGGAAGAGAAAGATCATTGTGCTCCGGAATCAACAGTTGCATCTACTGTAAGCATTACGGTGTATCAAACTCACAACACCTTTTTTGATAGCAAGGTACACCTGAAGTCCAAATGAAAAGCTCCATCCAAAACGTGTCTGGATTCTCTGGCTTTGTTGACCTCAGGTTGGATTCATGCTTTTCAGCAATGCTTGAGGTTAGAGACATAATTAAAAAAGAAGTTATTTCACGAAATCATTTCGCTCGTGGCAGGGTCTGCTGGGGCATGTTGTGTATCGATTAGAGAAACGTGTTATCAGCAGTCCCACTTGAACGGAGGTATCTGAGCGCTCGTGATAAAGCCTGTCTGCAGTCGAGAGGGCTGGATGGAGTTTGAGCCATCGGACAGAGAGATGAACAGTCGTTTTTTCTAGAGACTTCAGCCAGTTATAATGCCACATTTCATTCGCTGGAATAACATTTTCGGGGGATTAAAGCACTGTTGCACATTTTTCTTTGTCTAATGGATATAAATACTTCTCTGTTTGAAATTATGTCAACATTAATTGACCCCATGACATTTAAATCCTGTATATGACTCTTGAACAAAGAAAGAATATTTTTTCACGAAGAAAAGTGGTTATTGTCTCCATGTTGGGTTTAGTGTGGTTTGGATACCAACATTTATCATAATATCTTCTACTTTGTTCTGCAAGAGAAAGCCATGAATTAAATACATTTGCATATGTAAAAGTGCATTTTTATGAATAATACTCTAAAATACTCTAAAATGCAGAGTCTACAGCACATTAAATACAAAAGTCCTGAGTATTCAAAAGTCAAAAAGACTTTTATAACATGCTATCATTTCATTATAGTTAAGACAACTTTATGTGTACTATGGTTTTAAAGTCATTTCTAATGAGATTTTTAACATTTGAAGAAATTCAGATGGCGAGATGAATGTGCTTTGTGTACAAAATAATGGAGAGGTACTTAAAATGGCACATGTCACTCTTCACTTGATAAATGATTTGTGTAAAGAAACCACCTCCCCCTTTACACACACACTCTCACATGCACCCACGAAAACGCGCGCACGCACACACACACACACACACACACACACACACACACACACACACACACACACACACACACACACACACACACACACACACACACACATATTCAGAATGTCATTACCTGACAGCTGCTACGCTGTGACCGTTGCCATGGTTTCCTGTGAATGGCTCAAATCTGTGACCTCTGACTTCTCTTTTGTACTCCAACACCATGCAAACACCACACACGCAGAGGAACTGTTCGCTCTCCATCCTAAACACATACACACTATAATTAATCTCTACATTATGTCAATATTATCTGGCACAAAGCGAAGCTATAATTTCCTAGTTTTACAAAAAAACAATGCACTTACAAATGCTTATTAAAAACTGAATTACACTGAGTTGTGATCAATGGAGATTTGTCTTTATGTGGATTTCCACTAGGCAATACTTTGATAGCTCTAAAGACTTTTTTTAAAGTCTTGCATAGATCCAAAGGAGGAATACATCAATGAAAATTAAGCTTGCTTTTAAAAAGGTCTTGTCTTTATGCAAACAGCTGATTTGCATGTATTATGACAGAAATCATAGGCAAAGTGATGATAAAACATGCATGTGGATGTTTATTTACTTCTCAAAAATTTTGTTACTCTGCGAATGGAAGAATAATTTTTGTATCATGTGTGTCTTTGATGTTTCTAAGAATGAAATTTTACATTTTAAATATTTTAATAAAGAGCCTTTTCCGAAATATATAAATCCATTTATAAAAGTTTTCATGAAAATGAATTTATTTACTCATACATTTTGTAAGTATTTAATTTATTCTGTTAAAATGGCTCGTTGGCTCAGTCTGAACATGTTAAACAATGATTGTTAAATGAAACAATAATATTGTCGATTTTAAATTCGAAGTTCATCTTTATATCAAAACGCCACAAATCCATCAAAAAATGGTCTCTCTTAAAAAAAAAACATGAGAAAACACAACAAGAGAACATGCAGCATATGACATCAGGGTCTCATGTTATAAATTAATATAAATCAAATTAAATGCCACCCATGCCATCAAAAGTGTTTATAGAGTTAAAAGCATGCATTTTGAAGACTGAGCACAAAGAAAAGCATTGCCATGTTGGGTTGCATCAAACGGATTTTGATTGGTCGAGTCGATATTTTGCGTTTAGGCTAAAAACTGCTATTGATTTACAGCGGTTGAGTAAGAGACTGCATCCAATAGTAGATTTAAAACAAGATAATATTGTGATTATAGCATAGAACATTGATGAAGCAGTGACTAGGTTCAGTAAACAGCGAATTGGCCTGAACATTATTTTTTTATTTGGCTTTTGAAGCGCATTGGAAAAGAGCTTTTAAATGTTTAGATGTGAATTGTGTGCACATAAAGATTTTTCTTAGATATCACTTTATACTCCACTTAAAGACAGAAATTGAGGATCAAGCATTCTCCGATGTATTCATCTGTCCTTCAGGTGTCACACAACCAACCGAACCATCATTCGCTCCTGCGAAACGGCTCTAATTACCTGACCCGTATTCATGAAACGACAACTAAAGTCCCGCAGCTCCTGGGCCCATTACTTTAAACCATGCAGAGCAACACAAGGCAAGTGTGATTATCAACATTCTCCACAGAGGCCGCATTTGCATCCCCGTAACCTTTCAAGGGAAGGAAGGCAGGTCGGAGGAAATTTCCTGCCTGCCATTCTCTCCTGTTTAATTGGCTTGAGAGGTTCTGCCCTTTGTGGTCGTGTCTGAAATTCCTCTTGTTTGCGTTCTGCTGTTTATTTTCCGCATCTGGCATGAGGTGGACCAGCACAACATTACCAGAGAGAGCAGAGGACCTCGTTTCTCTTCTCTTAAGCAGTGGCGCCTGGACAAGTCCGAGTCGACCTTGATAACATTCACAGTTTCCTCATCACAATGAGTATCTAATAATCAGAAACAAAGTCAATCAAGGAAAGACCGATGTTGGATCATTAACAGTATTAAAATTGCTTTGCTGAATTGGGTCTTAAGAATTTTAAAAGAAGATCAATTCTTTCGAGGGTAAAATTAAAGCCTGTTTACCTGTGTTGTATTAAGTTGTGTAATTTCAGGTGGAAAAACCATACAAAAGCAAATACAATTTACCCACCAACCTAATGTAATGGAAAATGCCTGTAAGAAGAAAATAAAAATAAACTCATATCTTAAATATAATGCAAATACAACATTGTTTGATGAAAATAACATCCAAAAATGAAAAAACTAAATGATAATAATTTTCTATTTGATGAATTATATTGTTTTTTTAATATATATTATTTTAAAGTACCTCTATTTCAAAATTGCACGATTGAGCACACTTACATTTTACGGTTTCTTGATAAGTACTTTTTTTAACATTCTTCAGAACACAAAAGATGTTTTAAAGTAAGGTAATTGAACAGCAGTGGCCGCTTCCACTCACTTCTATTGTATGAACACAAAACTAATGCAAGTGAATTGGTATTTATGAATTCTATACTCAATTTTTTCCCACTGTTAATCAATTTTATTCCTTTAAACTCTTTAACAAGTGGTCAAGAGAATAAAATTATGTCAGAAGGGGAAACAATCCCTAATTCAGGAGTGAAAGAAGCCACAACACCAATTTTCAGGAATGGAAAGTCGAATGATATTTTTAATTTTACAAAAATAAATTATTTTATATATTGGTGCCTGGCGTCGCGGCATCCCATTAAACTGCAATTTGCTGTTCAATGCCATTAGCCTTTTCATGGTGATGTGGTAACTGGCGTCTTCTTTCATTATTAATGCCATAATGCCGCTAACTGTCAGTAAATGGCTATGTCAGCAGTGAAACGAAATGGAGGAGAGTGGAGATTAATGTATTCTACTGTACCTCCTCGTGGCTACAGACACATTACGGCCTTTACCATAAACTCAGGCTAAAATGACTGTACTTATTGTAAAGATAAGTCAGATGGCAGGGTTTCCCAAGCAATGAAGCAATGTGGTGACGGTAATTGGCCCTTCGGTTGAAATATCCTTTAAAGTCAAAGTACCGCTTTAATATTAATGCAAAATCAACTGCAGTTTTGGTCTATCAGAAAAGGAAATGCACGCATTGATGTACTGCGTGCTGCCAAGCCTAAAAGCAGGATTTATGTGAGGGCAATTTAAGTTCGCATTTTATTACTTGGCATATAAGTCACAAGTCAAGATGGTTTGATGTTAAAAAACAGATTTTTCTACTTCACTCGGTCATGCGAAAGTGGTTGCCAAGGTATTATTATATTGTTTCTAGGGTGTTGAGAGAGGTAGTTGTATGTGATTTTTGCAAATATTGGGGAAGGAATAAACGTATCTACATTAACAGTAAAACCATGTTACAACAACGGTTTTAACCGGTTATGTCACACGAAACTGAAAATAATTCAAAAATTATTTTATGGTGAGTTTATGAAAGCCTCAAATCCTTAATTTTGTGCAATAAAAACAGTGACACTTGCCTTAGGATGTGCCACAAAAAAAATTGATAGGCATGTATCGTTGTGTTAAAGATGAAAGGTTTTGGCAAACACATTCAGTGTTTGTGTGTATAAGTTGGATACAGAAAGAGAGTGAGAAGGCGAATGTGTCAAATGGATAAATGTCAGTGGGCGCTTCATCGACAGAAGGCCCTCCCCTCCCCGTTGAAATGCCATGTGTAAATCGTAGTTCCAGGGCCGACAGCCAGCCTCCCCGAGCAGAATAATGAGATTACAGCACTCGCTGCCACTGTGGACGCTTCGGGGTGGGCCGGCGAGGCGCACATAAACCTGGCTTACACAAAGACGGCAAATCAGCTACATTTCACACAGACTGAAGGAAAAAGTAAGCTTTGCACCAAAGAAGATTACAATTACATCTCTTTCACACTCTCCGATTCTGTCTCGCCCAGTCTGCCACTTTTAAAGGCTTATTATAACTCCGGTCTCGATCAAACACTGTCTTTAAACCTCTTGTTCTGGACCTTGTATACAGGAACATCTGATAAAGCCAAGATTTGGGAAACAGGGAAACAAATGTTTCATATGAACTTCAATAAATATACAAATTCGAAAGAGTTAACGCTAAAAATTGTTGACCGCAAATATATAAAAGATGTTTGGTCATATGCAGATTTTTGAAATACACTATATTTATACATTTATTCAGACGATTTTATCTTTTGCATTACTCTTTTTATATACATTGAAAAACTACGTAATTTAATTATTTACATTGGCTTCATACAATTTATTTAAGTTTATTTAACATTCTTTTTTATATAAATTTTAACAATTTTCGAGAAGAATTTTGGTAAATAAACTCAATTATATCATGTAGAACCCTTTCAACAAACCATTTTTTGAGGGTATGTAAAAACCCTAAGATCAAAACCAATGACCTTGGCGTTGGTACTTATGCCCTTACCACTGAGCTTCAGGAAATTATAATAATATATAATTGGATGACTGCTTGGCACCTTCAAAAATTGTTTTGTGTGTGATATAAACATATAAAAAATGACTCACAAAATGTTTTGGACCATTCTTGAAAAGGGTCTCACATCTTCAAAATCAAAGGCACCACAAAGACCCAATTCAGCACAATGCTTGAGAAAAGGATGCTTTCTTAAAGGTCACTTTTAAGAATGTCTTTCACACCCGCTTTAAACTACAGGTCATATTTTTATGAAGCAATACCCCCCCGTCCTCAATTCCACTGTTTTAATAGCAGGGCAGAAAATCCCAGCCTCTCAGATCATCACGGCTGAAATCTGCTACAGGAGAACCGGTATGCATCTCCTACGTCTCCAGAGTGTTTTTAAGGTCACTCTTAGCTTCACCGCCGAATTCATGAATTCATTCATTCCTCATTTCTTGCATTCATAGCTCAGGTACCAGATGAAAAAAATAACATGCTCACCAGGAGCCAAAGCATCAGCTGGTGAACCACATGAATAATTCAAATCAAATGAGCCATTACAACTACAAACCATTCCGTATATTTTCTTCTACACCAAAGCAAACAGATTTGGTCAAGATTTTTCTTTCAAAACCTCTCACAGTTCATGGGTTCCACTTATCTAATTACATGTATGACACGAGGTCAGGGATGTTGTGAGCCGGCTGAGGAGCACTCACAGCTTAAAAATGTTATGCTTATATTCCGTCTGATTTCCATCTAAATAACACAGGAGGTAAACGTTACATCACAAGTAAACAGACAGATAGATAGGTAAACAAGCAGACAGACAAGAAACAATTATAAATAAATACTAAACACTGTAAAAAAAGCACATTACTTATTAAATATCACAAAATAAGACCTTAATTTACTTTTTTAAACTTATATATATAATTTTATTATGTATTCGAATAGAAATATATTTTTTTAGGTAATCAGACTTATTAATGTTTTTACCTACATATTCACAACATTAAACCAGTATATTTAATTAAAATTGTAAATTGGTTAATAAAAAAAACAGTCTAAATCTTTTGGTGTATATAAACATACAGACAGGTAGATAAGTCAGATAGATAGACAGGTAAACAGGCGAAGAAGTAGACACGCATACATAAATACTCTAGATGATCTGACAGACCCATAGATAAACAGTCTATATAAAACATGTATAAATCTATAGGCAAAAAGACAGATAGGTGCTTATCTATATACAGTCTAACTAAAACATTTATAAATATATAGGTAGAAAGTCAAATAGGTGTTTATATATACAGTCTATATAAAACACATGTCTAAATCTATAGGCAGAAATGGACATAGGTGTTTATCTATATACAGTCTTTATAAGACACATGTCTAAATCTATAGGCATAGACATGCGTATAGGTGTGTATATATATACAGTCTATATAAAACACATGTATAAATCTATACACAGAAAGACAGATAGGTGTTTATCTATATTCAGTCTATATGAAACACATGTCTAAATCTATAGGCAGAAAGATAGATAGGTTTTTATCTATATACAGTCTATATTAAACAATTATAAATCTATAGGCAGAAAGACAGATAGGTGTTTATCTTTATACAGTCTATATAAGACACATGTTTAAATCTATAGGCAGAAAGACAGATAGTTGTTTATATATAGAGTCTACATAAAACACATGTATAAATCTATAGGCAGAAAGACAGGTAGGTGTTTATATATACAGTCAATAAAAAACAATTATAAATCTACAGGCAGAAAGACAGATAGTGTTTTTCTATATACAGTCTATATAAAACAATTATAAATCTACAGGCAGAAAGACAGATAGTTTTTTTCTATATACAGTCTATATAAAACACATGTATAAATCTATAGGCAGAAAGACTGATAGGTGTTTATATGTACAGTCCATATGAAACTATTATATATCTACAGGCAGAAAGACATATAGCTGTTTTTATATGCAGTCTATATAAAACAATTATAAATCTATAGGCAAAAAGACAGATAGGTGTTTATAAATACAGTCCATATAAAACAATAATAAATATATAGGTATAAAGACAGATATGTGTTTATATATACAGTCTATATAAAGCAATTATAAATCTATACGCAGAAAGACTGATAGGTGTTTATATATACAGTCTATATAAGACTCATGTCTAAATCTATAGGCAGAAAGATAGATAGGTGTTTATATATACAGTCTATATAGGACACATGTCTAAATCTATAGGCAGAAAGACAGATAGATGTTTATATATACAGTCTATATAAAGCAATTATAAATCTATACGCAGAAAGACAGATAGGTGTTTATATCTACAGTCTATATAAGACTCATGTCTAAATATATAGGCAGAAAGATAGATAGGTGTTTATATATACAATCTATATAAAACAATTATAAATATATAGGCAGATAGACAGAGTGGTGTTTATATATACAGTCTATATAAAACACATGTCTAAATGTATAGGTAGACAGACAGACAGACAGATCCGACAGACAGTACACAGACTTGTCTGTTTATATATACTAGGTGTTTATATATACAGTCCATATAAAACTATTAAAAATCTATAGGCAGAAAGACAGATAGGTGTTTATAAATAGTCTATATAAAGCAATTATAAATCTATAGGCAGAAAGACAGATAGGTGTTTATATATACAGTCTATATAAAACTATTAAAAATCTATAGGCAGAAAGACAGATAGGTGTTTATAAATAGTCTATATAAAGCAATTATAAATCTATAGGCAGAAAGACAGATAGGTGTTTATATATACAGTCTATATAAAACAATTATAAATCTATAGGCAGAAAGACTGATAGGTGTTTATATCGACAGTCCATATAAAACAATTATAAATCTATAGGCAGATAGACAGATAGGTGTTTATATACAGTCTATATAAAACATGTATAAATCTATAGGCAGAAAGACAGATAGGTGTTTATATACAGTCCATATAAAGCAATTATAAATCTATAGGCAGAAAGACAGATAGGTGTTTATATATACAGTCTATATAAAACAATTATAAATCTATAGGCAGATAGACAGATAGGTGTTTATATATACAGTCTATATAAAACAATTATAAATCTATAGGCAGAAAGACAGATAGGTGTTTATATCGACAGTCTATATAAAACAATTATAAATCTATAGGCAGATAGACAGATAGGTGTTTATATATACAGTCTATATAAAACTATTATAAATCTATAGGCAGAAAGACAGATAGGTGTTTATATATACAGTCTATATAAAACACATGTCTAAATCTATAGGCAGAAAGACAGATAGGTGTTTATATATACAGTCTATATAAAACAATTATACATTTATAGGCAGAAAGACAGATAGGTGTTTATATATACAGTCCATATAAAACACATGTATAAATCTATAGGCAGAAAGACAGATAGGTGTTTATATATACAGTCCATATAAAACACATGTATAAATCTATAGGCAGAAAGACAGATAGGTGTTTCTATATACAGTCTATATAAAACAATTATAAATATATAGGCAGATAGACAGATAGGTGTTTCTATATACAGTCTATATAAAACAATTATAAATCTATAGGCAGAAAGACAGATAGGTGTTTATATATACAGTCTATATAAAACAATTATAAATCTATAGGCAGAAAGACAGATAGGTGTTTCTATATACAGTCTATATAAAACAATTATAAATCTATAGGCAGAAAGACAGATAGGTGTTTCTATATACAGTCTATATAAAACAATTATAAATCTATAGGCAGAAAGACAGATAGGTGTTTATATATACAGTCTATATAAAACACATGTATAAATCTATAGGCAGAAAGACAGATAGGTGTTTATATATACAGTCTATATAAAACAATTATAAATTTATAGGCAGAAAGACAGATAGGTGTTTATATATACAGTCCATATAAAACACATGTATAAATCTATAAGCAGAAAGACAGATAGGTGTTTATATATACAGTCTATATAAAACAATTATACATTTATAGGCAGAAAGACAGATAGGTGTTTATATATACAGTCTATATAAAACAATTATAAATCTATAGGCAGAAAGACAGATAGGTGTTTATATATACAGTCTATATAAAACACATGTATAAATCTATAGGCAGAAAGACAGATAGGTGTTTATATATACAGTCTATATAAAACAATTATACATTTATAGGCAGAAAGACAGATAGGTGTTTATATATACAGTCCATATAAAACACATGTATAAATCTATAGGCAGAAAGACAGATAGGTGTTTATATATACAGTCCATATAAAACACATGTATAAATCTATAGGCAGAAAGATAGATAGGTGTTTATATATACAGTCTATATAAAACAATTATAAATATATAGGCAGATAGACAGATAGGTGTTTATCTCTATACAGTCTATATAAAACACATGTCTACATGTATAGGTAGACAGACAGACAGACAGACAGACAGATCCGACAGACAGTACACAGACTTGTCTTCAGTCAGTTTTGGGTTTCTTTGCCTCTTTTACCAACAGAACGAGTGTAACTGTGCTTTCATACATGACAAACCTTTCCGTTCGCTTTGTGTGTGTTAAGTGTGATAAAATCACATTATTTTAAAGTAATCACTTCACTGAACAGACTCAGACTCACATCACCGATCCTCTCACCCGGACGCTCCCGCTCCAAATGAGACCCGAACGCCGCTCGTCTCCTTTATATAGCCTTCTAAAAATAGATGTGGTGACGTCATGAGAGACACTTCCGAGAGCCAACCAGCGTTCGCATACGCATCCAAACCCCTCCCCCCGCCCGTGATTGGCCGGTGCCGCCGTGACGGCGTCTCAGTTCTCGGCCCTTTTTTCCATATATGGTTACGCACGGAGTTGATTGACAGCTGGCCACGCCTCCTGGACCGACGAGCGCCCGCGGACGCCGCTGAGTGACACAGTGCGAGCACCCGGTGCTGCTCGCCACATCTGACGCTGAACCGGGACGGATGGATCTTTCCGCAGACATTTTTAAACAGTTAACCGTGACGTTTCGCCTCATCTGAATGTTTGAGTCGCACGAGCGCTCGCGGACTCCTCGCGCAGAGAATCAAAGTGTCACGAATAGCTGCGAAAACATGGACGTTCTGGCCAACTACAGTATTTTCCAAGAACTCCAACTCGTTCACGACACCGGCTACTTCTCTGCCATGCCATCGCTGGAGGAAAACTGGCAGCAGGTTAACAGCGTTTTGCCATTTATTCAAACTTTTCGTTTCGCGCGTTTTCGCGTGTCGACGGGCTCGTGCGTGCGCGTGCCACTTCCGTTATGTGTTACCTGGCGCGACTCGCAGCGCGTCGACATGCATGACAATACTGACATGACACTTCTCTTGACCTGACAGGATCACAACGGAACTATGCGTTATAAATCTGTGTTATTCATCTTTTTAAGTACTCTAGACACGCTACAGACTCTTCTGCATTATATATGGGGAGTATAGAGGAGTATAGAGGAATAAATAGGAGTATAGAGAAGCATGCAGGAGTATAGAGGAGTATAGAGAAACATGCAGGAGTATAGAGAAACATGCAGGAGTATAGAGGAGCATGCAGGAGTATAGAGGAACATGCAGGAGTATAGAGGAGTATAGAGAAACATTCAGGAGTATAGAGGAACATGCAGGAGTATAGAGGAGTATAGAGAAACATTCAGGAGTATAGAGGAACATGCAGGAGTATAGAGAAACATGCAGGAGTATAGAGAAACATGCAGGAGTATAGAGAAACATGCAGGAGTATAGAGGAGCATGCAGGAGTATAGAGAAACATGCAGGAGTATAGAGAAACATGCAGGAGTATAGAGAAACATGCAGGAGTATAGAGGAGCATGCAGGAGTATAGAGGAGTATAGAGAAGCATGCAGGAGTATAGAGAAGTATGCAGGAGTATAGAGGAGCATGCAGGAGTATAGAGGAGCATGCAGGAGTATAGAGGAGCATGCAGGAGTATAGAGAAACATGCAGGAGTATAGAGAAACATGCAGGAGTATAGAGAAACATGCAGGAGTATAGAGAAACATGCAGGAGTATAGAGGAGTATAGAGAAGCATGCAGGAGTATAGAGAAGTATGCAGGAGTATAGAGGAGCATGCAGGAGTATAGAGGAGCATGCAGGAGTATAGAGGAGCATGCAGGAGTATAGAGAAACATGCAGGAGTATAGAGAAACATGCAGGAGTATAGAGAAACATGCAGGAGTATAGAGAAACATGCAGGAGTATAGAGAAACATGCAGGAGTATAGAGAAACATGCAGGAGTATAGAGGAGTATAGAGAAGCATGCAGGAGTATAGAGGAATAAATAGGAGTATAGAGAAACATGCAGGAGTATAGAGAAACATGCAGGAGTATAGAGGAGTATAGAGAAGCATGCAGGAGTATAGAGGAATAAATAGGAGTATAGAGAAACATGCAGGAGTATAGAGGAGCATGCAGGAGTATAGAGGAGCATGCAGGAGTATAGAGGAGCATGCAGGAGTATAGAGAAACATGCAGGAGTATAGAGAAACATGCAGGAGTATAGAGAAACATGCAGGAGTATAGAGAAACATGCAGGAGTATAGAGGAGCATGCAGGAGTATAGAGAAACATGCAGGAGTATAGAGGAATAAATAGGAGTATAGAGAAACATGCAGGAGTATAGAGGAATAAATAGGAGTATAGAGAAACATGCAGGAGTATAGAGGAGCATGCAGGAGTATAGAGGAGCATGCAGGAGTATAGAGGAGCATGCAGGAGTATAGAGGAGCATGCAGGAGTATAGAGAAACATGCAGGAGTATAGAGAAACATGCAGGAGTATAGAGGAGTATAGAGAAACATGCAGGAGTATAGAGAAGCATGCAGGAGTATAGAGAAACATGCAGGAGTATAGAGAAGCATGCAGGAGTATAGAGAAACATGCAGGAGTATAGAGAAACATGCAGGAGTATAGAGAAACATGCAGGAGTATAGAGAAACATGCAGGAGTATAGAGAAACATGCAGGAGTATAGAGAAACATGCAGGAGTATAGAGAAACATGCAGGAGTATAGAGAAACATGCAGGAGTATAGAGAAACATGCAGGAGTATAGAGAAACATGCAGGAGTATAGAGAAACATGCAGGAGTATAGAGAAACATGCAGGAGTATAGAGAAACATGCAGGAGTATAGAGAAACATGCAGGAGTATAGAGAAACATGCAGGAGTATAGAGAAGCATGCAGGAGTATAGAGAAACATGCAGGAGTATAGAGAAACATGCAGGAGTATAGAGAAGCATGCAGGAGTATAGAGAAACATGCAGGAGTATAGAGAAGCATGCAGGAGTATAGAGAAGCATGCAGGAGTATAGAGAAACATGCAGGAGTATAGAGAAACATGCAGGAGTATAGAGAAGCATGCAGGAGTATAGAGAAACATGCAGGAGTATAGAGAAGCATACAGGAGTATAGAGAAACATGCAGGAGTATAGAGAAACATGCAGGAGTATAGAGAAACATGCAGGAGTATAGAGGAGTATAGAGAAGCATGCAGGAGTATAGAGGAATAAATAGGAGTATAGAGAAGCATGCAGGAGTATAGAGAAGCATGCAGGAGTATAGAGGAATACATAGGAGTATACAGGAGTATAGAGAAACATGCAGGAGTATAGAGAAACATGCAGGAGTATAGAGAAACATGCAGGAGTATAGAGGAGCATGCAGGAGTATAGAGAAACATGCAGGAGTATAGAGGAGTATAGAGAAGCATGCAGGAGTATAGAGAAACATGCAGGAGTATAGAGGAGTATAGAGAAGCATGCAGGAGTATAGAGAAACATGCAGGAGTATAGAGAAACATGCAGGAGTATAGAGGAATAAATAGGAGTATAGAGGAGCATGCAGGAGTATAGAGAAACATGCAGGAGTATAGAGGAATAAATAGGAGTATAGAGGAGCATGCAGGAGTATAGAGGAGCATGCAGGAGTATAGAGAAGCATGCAGGAGTATAGAGAAACATGCAGGAGTATAGAGGAGTATAGAGAAACATGCAGGAGTATAGAGAAACATGCAGGAGTATAGAGGAGCATGCAGGAGTATAGCGGAGCATGCAGGAGTATAGAGAAGCATGCAGGAGTATAGAGAAACATGCAGGAGTATAGAGGAGTATAGAGAAACATGCAGGAGTATAGAGGAGTATAGAGAAACATGCAGGAGTATAGAGGAGCATGCAGGAGTATAGAGGAGCATGCAGGAGCATAGAGGAACATAGAGGAGCATAGAGAAGCATGCAGGAGTATAGAGAGGCATGCAGGAGTATAGAGAAACATGCAGGAGTATAGAGAAACATGCAGGAGTATAGAGAAACATGCAGGAGTATAGAGAAACATGCAGGAGTATAGAGAAACATGCAGGAGTATAGAGGAGTATAGAGAAACATGCAGGAGTATAGAGGAGTATAGAGAAACATGCAGGAGTATAGAGGAATAAATAGGAGTATACAGGAGTATAGAGAAACATGCAGGAGTATAGAGAAACATGCAGCAGTATAGAGAAACATGCAGGAGTATAGAGGAGTATAGAGAAACATGCAGGAGTATAGAGGAATACATAGGAGTTTACAGGAGTATAGAGAAGCATGCAGGAGTATAGAGAAACATGCAGCAGTATAGAGAAACATGCAGGAGTATAGAGGAGTATAGAGAAACATGCAGGAGTATAGAGGAGTATAGAGAAACATGCAGGAGTATAGAGGAATACATAGGAGTTTACAGGAGTATAGAGAAGCATGCAGGAGTATAGAGGAATACATAGGAGTATACAGGAGTATAGAGAAGCATGCAGGAGTATAGAGAAACATGCAGGAGTTTAGAGAAACATGCAGGGTATAGAGGAATAAATAGGAGAACAGAGGAGTAAATAGGAGTACAGAGTAATGTGCAGGAGTATAATGGAATATATAGGGATATAGAGGAATATGCATTAGTATAGAGGAATATGCATGAGTATAGAGGAATATACAGGAGTATAGAGAAATATATAGAGGAATATACAGGAGTATGGAGGAATATACAGGAGTATAGAGGAATAAATGGGAGTATAGAAGAATATACAGGAGTATGGAGAAATATACAGGAGTATAGAGGAATATATAGGAGTATGAAGGAATATACAGGAGTATGGAGAAATATACAGGAGTATAGAGGAATATATAGGAGTATGAAGGAATATACAGGAGTATGAAGGAATATACAGGAGTATGGAGGAATATACAGGAGTATGGAGGAATATACAGGCGTACAAAGTAATGTAGAGGAGTATAGAGGAATATACAAAAGTATAGAGGAATATACAGGATTATAGAGGAATATATAGGGATATAGAGGAATAAACAGGAATGTATAGGGATATAGATGAATATATTGGGATATAGAGGAAAATACAGGGGTATAGAGGAATATACAGGAGTACAGAGGAGCATACAGGAGTATTCATTGGAATACAAGGGTATACAGGAGTATAGAGGAATAAACAGGAGTATAGAGTAGCATACAGGAGTATTCAGTCATTTACAGGAGCATTCAGTGGTGTACAGGAGTATTCAGTGTTTAACAAGTTTATACAGGAGTATACAGCATGCATGTGCATGAAACAGTCTGGAGATTTTCATGCATTATAATTTACGCATTTTCTTGACATTGACACAAGCCATGCGTTGCGTGGACAAAGCACATTGACATCCACGTGGCCATCACCGGCATGCTTTAAAAACCATCAGAGATTTATGAAATCCATTTAAGGAACAGAATTGGTTTGCAGCACGCACGTGTGTGTAATAACTGAAGTACGGGACTGCGTCGAGTATGCAAGCATGCTTGGCGCAGAGTTGTGCTCTCCGCAGTGCTGAAGGGAAAACGGATGGACCAGAGGTGCCGGTGCATCGCTTTTCAACGTGTTTGCAACGCGCATTGATTTTTGGATTGTTCTGCCATTTTTCTCATGCCACGGGTTGTGATTGCATTAGTATTCATGCAATGCATTCATGCTTTCCTTTGAGTTGTGCAGAATGCATCCATGCACTAGTGAAGGCATTGGCACCATTGGTTGTTAATAATATCTGTTTAGTATTGTTCAGGCTTTGTTTTTTGATAGATGACCATGCAGTACTGGTCCTCAAGTTGTACTTTGACACTTGAGTATCCAAATTATGGGGTCTGTGAATGCAAATGTGTTTTTTTCTGTTTAAAAAAAACAGATTTGTTCTGCAGTGTGACAATCTATACTTGATTTGAAATGATGTTTTATATTGTCTTATCACAAAGCACAACCAAACAGGTTTTCTTAAAGCAACTATAGTGGAAAGAAGTGACTAGCTGATTAAACTACTCTTACAATGACATGCATCAGTATGGGTTTCACCCCACTTAAATGTTTGATGTTGCAAGTTCATGGATGTGTTGTTTTAAAAGTTACCCATAGGTGTAGGACCTTTGTATGTGCATGAAAAAGAAGCAGCGTTTGGCCTTGCTACTGAATTGCAGTGAACTGTATGAATAAGAAATGCTCAAAGACTGACATTTGACCTCAATATAACTCATGTGCCTTCGGTGCTCTATAGTGCTAAGTGAGCCTAAAGGCCAGACTGAAGAATATTGCTCACATACCGTGTAATCCCTAGGAAATTGAGAGAAATAGTCCAGAACAAGGGACTGTCTACCAGTCTTTGATATGCCCACAAAATGTATTATAATCTAGATCAACTAGTATCTGGTTCCATTGAATCAACTGTAGATTGATGGTTGTAATTGTTTTGATCTTTGGTGTGGATGTCTATTTTTGGGAAAATCCAAAATGGTAGATGGGAAACAGTTCAGTCAACATACTGAAACACTAAACTCATAGGTCCAAGTCTGTTAAATATATTCAATATTACAAGAAGTTAAAATAATCTTTTAAATGTCACTCAAATATCCAGTTATATCAGACAAGGCACTATAAAGCAATGGGGATTTTGTATAGCCACAAGATACCATACAGAACATAAGTTATATGCCTAAATCTCTTTCATCTACCATTATACCACAAGAGCTGACAGATGATATCCCCAAAAAAATCTCACCTTGAAAAGACTGTCAGTATGATTCACCTAGTCATGTGGAGAAGGGTGACTGCAATATTGGAACAGAATGCCGTCCGCTCCCGTCTAAACCGAATGACCATTTGGAAGCACATGGGATACAGTAACACATCAGACCATCCTGGAGTGCTTTTGTCTCGTAGCATCTATTTTGGGACTTCGGGGAACTTGAAATGTCTTCTGTTCTCTTTGCTTTCATTTCAACTGTCTGATATTTTTAGATCACGAAGTGCTTGGTATTAAAATCTTGCTTACAGCTGCAATAACATGTTTTGGCGAGGGAAAGATAAATGAGTTTATGAGATGTCTTAATGCAATAATAAGTATTTGGGGTGAGTGATATGACCGAAGTGTAGGATTATGTAAGAGTAAAGCTGATTATATTCGAGGGATTACAATATATGAATGTTGGTGTCAAAACAAAGGTGGAATCCATTCAGTTACCTTGGTTTATGAACATACGATATATAAAATTAGTACCGTCCCTGTTCAACATGTTTTTTGTTTCTGCAGAGCAGACCCATGAATCGAAAGACTTGGTGCAGTAAAATGTAAATGGGTAAATCCCTTTGAAATCATTGTCTTGTAAGTGAGATAATGTAAACACGCATCTTTTTTTTAAGCCAGTTAAACACCTAACACCACAGCAAATCTCTGCCCTACTGATAGATAGACCGCCATGCCCCCGAGCCGCAACAAGTAGCTCATTCCTTATAAGACTAAGAAAAATGTTATTGGTTTCATGTCAAAAATATTACTTTTACCCTCAGTGTGAGATTTCAGTCACTTTATGATGCCAGTTAATGGTCCTTCCCAGCTGTTCCTGCATGATTTGTCAACCAGCAGGCAAGGAATTACTAATAAGTGTTAGAAAGATGATTGACAAGAGCAAACAGAAATACTGCACATTGCTCTAAGCAACTAGGTTTAATTGATGTGCTAATACAACAATAATAGGGACTCCAT
This sequence comes from Triplophysa yarkandensis, assembly GCA_033220385.1. NCBI lineage: Eukaryota > Metazoa > Chordata > Actinopteri > Cypriniformes > Nemacheilidae > Triplophysa > Triplophysa yarkandensis. Next base: position 32,225 of record JAWHQN010000164.1, read on the forward strand.
TATTATGATTCTGTGACTCCGACATCAGGATGCGGTTGTGAAAATGTTTTTGTACTTTGTGTCTTCGGGAGCTCAGATCCACCACAGACGTTTTCTTCTAACAGCCTCGGGCCAGGGCATACTTTGTAACTGATACTGTAATGACTCTCCAAAGAGCCTAATGCACTGTGCTAAGACAGCACATTGTGTGTTTCACAGTGTCAACTACTTACAGGAATGCTTCTCTAAAGTCATTACGCTGCTTTCTTCACTAAATGCCCCAAGGAAAAGTTGGGAGTAGTCTAAGAATAAACCCGACTAAGTTTAACCCCACACCTCACGTCTAGCCAAACCTCGACAACTGCATTTCGAAAAAACAACACCTCATTTCCGCGGCTACTGATCCACTTCTTAATCACAGCCCCTTTTCCCGGGTCACAGCACTATGGGCCAAGCTGCAGAACGGCTCCTGCGGTCACATGCTTATGAGGATTGACAGGCGGCACAGTGCAAAAGTGCAAAGCGTGCATATTCTGTGCTGCAGTCTCTCGCATCCAAGTCTGTGACATGCTGAAACCCCACCTGCCCAAACTTGGAAATGAGATTTAGGAAAAACACCAAATGTCTTAGTTGTGCATCCCACATATCTTCAAGCCATGCTCAGGCCAGTTCAAGCTGGGGCCGTGAGGTCTCCCATATCCGCCTCCTTGATTTGGCCGGTGTAGTCCAGCGTATTTCCATTACTGTAGGCGATGAGTCCTGAAATGTGTGTTATGTAATTCTCAGAGCGCCACAGCTGCCTGCTGGAGATTCGACCACAGGAGAGCCTAACCAGAGCCTCTCTTTAAGGCACATCCCCGTGAAATCTCAAAAAAGGTTACTAGATCACAAGGCATCGTGGCCCACGACTTCATGCTGGGAGACAGACCATTTAGTAAAACACACAGATACAGTTTATTTCCTTATATAAATTCTGGACTCACCAGCTTTGTGAGCAATGCTCTAAGCTGCGGCTTGCCTCGACACGTAAATAAGAAACAATGTCCTCTGGCTGACTTTATAGTGATACTGAAATTTTACACAAAAGATACTCTTTAGAAAACCAGCACACATCCTTGTAATGTTGAGACATTACCCTTATCGCGATTGCTAGTGCATTGCGTCTTTAGCAATTATTGCAAACAAATTTGTCCATTCGCACCCTTTCTAGACTCCATTCACACTCTCTGCTTGATTGCACATCCCGAGATTGAGCTCTATATATTATCAGATGTGCTGGCTCGTATTAACAGCATCAGGGTCCTCATTTATCATCCAAACCAGCGACAGATTTTTGGATAACGCACCGTGTAATGGAGCTGAAATTATCTGGTTGCTTGAGATAACATCGGAGCGCTGATCCCGTTGCTACAGACAACCATCCGTAATTGAAAAAGACAAAGCTGCAGCGCTCTCAATCTCACAAGTTGATTCGAGGAGTTATTAGAATACAGTTGTCATGCAGACCGCATGAAGATGAGTGTGGCCCAAAGTAGTGAAACACTTTTAAATATTCAGAGATATCATTAGTGCCTCTACCGAGGTATCTCGCTGTACCTCCTGACAGGTTCACTTCTGCAGGTGGACTTATAGTGTGAAAGCAGAGCCCGCAGCGGCACTTCGTCAGTAGCTAAGTCAATCGTCTTGGCTCCTGCAAAGTAGACATATGGTGCTTTCTCAAGATTACTAAAGAACGTGGTTGCAGTGTTTCTTGCGTGACGCACTCGACAGCTATTCAGAATTCAAAGGTTGTGCAACAATTGTCATAAATAGCATTCGGTAGGCGGCACCGAAAGCTTTTACGTCAATTTTGTTTTCATTTTATTTCACTTCAAAGATAGATAAAGGGACAGAAAAATAACAATAAATGATCAGAAAATCAAGAAATTTCAACAATGTTGTAATTTTTGTTTGTTAAGGTTATTGCATATAAGGCACATATACAGATAACATACTCCCTGGGTCACACATTTCACATTACCTTGAACATATGGGCACAACGTCAAATATTTTGACCCTCCCAAATACTTGTTCTCCAGTTCAGTTGTCACATGTGACTTTTAGCCTACCAATAACAACAGTCCTGCCACTGCAGAGCTCGTACGCAAGTGTCAGGGTCACCCGTAACAATACTCAAACTGACCCCCAGCAATCCAATTAGACTCCTGCACTACAGCAGTGAGTAGGCAACCCACTCTAGGCACTGAGATCATTAATCTGACTGGGGCCAGATGATTGCCCGTGATGGCTGCCACATTGAAGGGTGATGAAAAGGTTAGCGTCTGATGAAAGAGGAGACGGAAGATGCTGCGCTCATTTGTCGAAGGCCTCCAGAGTAAGTGTCAGCACCCAGAGCTGTGGAGCAAAGTGAAGCATCTTTATGTATGAGTCCTGAATCTAGCACAGACGGGAGACACAGCTCTGGCACTCCAGTCTTTGATTAACAGGCCGAGTAGAACCGTGTGTTTTTTTCCCTCGCTCTCGCGCACAGCTTGACAGCGATTTTCCCTTCATTTGAGGTGGAATTTAAAACTTTTACAAAGAGGTGCGGGGCACGCAATGATTGGGCCCATGCTAACGTGAAAAAGACATGCAAATGTTCTTCTCGCTTTCTGGGAAGTTTTAGGAAGATGATTTGAAGTTGACATTAATTCAAACTTGACACTTTGAACATGTTAATCTCATATGTATTTGTTAAACAAGAATACAATGTTTTACACCAAATTAGGCACCTAAATGTGAAATAACAGTTTAAGCTTAACTCACCAAAATAACGTAAAACAACAACATTTTGGAATAATATTTTCGTCTGCTATGCCTGTATTGAGACCGTGCTATGTTGCTTGGCAACTTTTGTTACCGAAATTCAATGACCTTTGTGTTGGTGTGATTCCACTTATTTTAAGCATGGAAGTGTAAAGCCAGCATCGCCTTCGATACCTCAAAAGAAAGCATTCCAACAGACCTTGAGAGATACACTGAAGGACAATACTCTCTATGTAAACAGCCCATCACTTTTCTTCTCTTTTTTTCATCTCAAGCCATCAATCACCGCAGCAACGATTCGGCCTCAAAATGGGTCATGAAATTTAAAGCGACATGAGGCGTTGTTTATCAAGGTTTGTGCAAGCTTCAATCAATCACACCTTTTTTTGCAGCGGCGAGAAACGGTTCTGTCGTTAAGAATTGGTATATAATCATCAAAAAATGATGGCATGAAACATTAAAGTTGTAAGTTGCTAATGCTTATTATTTAATATTCATTTTCATGTGAAAACATGTTTGAAGGATTAGCATGGCATAAAGCATAGCACACATTTCTGCATGCGTGTGAAGTGTCAGTTGAGGGATTTCTCTCCCAAACAACGCTGAGCTAAGCACTTCTGCTGCCCCAGCGTCTGTGGCGCTGATGTGTATGTGCGGACTTACTCAAGCGTGGCATATATGCAAAGCCAGCTGTATTTCCATATGCTCCAAGTTACCGTTGTCTGAGTTTCACATGACCTGGCCGGGCTCCAGTACAGGGCCGCAATGTAACACCTGGATACAGCAATACTCAGCCTCACCAGCCCATCTCTCATGCTGAAACAGGCAAACGCTGCTTTCTTTCGCACCAGTCTGCAGTTGCTGCTTACTGGAGGAAGAGAGGAAAAGTGCTGTGCAAATTTTGGTCTCTGTCAGTCACGCTGAATTTCTGTGTTTTGTATTCTAATTATACACCCACAGAAAGCTTAGATAAAATGAAATAAGGCCTTTGCTATTATCTCAAACTAGATTTTGCAACATGGATTGAGGGGGTTTCTAGGATTGCGTTGTTCTAAGGTGTAGTGTAGGTTTATTTGTGTGGTTGTACAGGATAGCTTCAAGGTTGCTATGTTTTTGTGTGTGTTATGTGCTTGCTCTCTTACCCAAGTCAAAGTAGCCTAGAATCAGGTGTCCCACGTATTCTGGTACAAAGAATTGCCTTGGGTTCCTTCTTTGCAGTTAGCCTGTAAAATAAAACAGTTTTATTGCCGGCCACTTAAAAATCTTAATTCTAATCACTTAGTAAATTAAAAAATCACACCTCTCCTGAACAAGGTGTTTAATTGAAGTTTTTTCAATATTAAAAATACTTTTTAGGTCAAATGCCACTTGTCCATCATAGGGTTACGGATTTAAACAAGCTGCTAAAGCTTAGTATTATTCGTATTGAATCTTTCCAAAAGCCAATACCAAAGTACAATCTACAACCAATTCTAAACAATGTATCAATACATTACATAAGCAGTATTCATAAGCATTAATTGGAAATGCATTTCAGGTACTTAAATACTTGTTTATTTAATTTATCTTTACTAAAGGCAGCACAAACCTCCACCCATTCCTGCGGCATAAGGAGGTTTGTCTTTGTTGTAGCTTGGGAGAGCTATTTGGGTCGGAAGTTATTTTGGGACGCTTTCCTAGAAATACCTGTGGGAGTGTGTAATAGTCAAACGAGACCATCTTTTTGTTCGAAATTGGTGTACTCATTTACATTTGTTCCTAACCAACTTTGTTGTTTTCCAGGTTGCATTTGTTCCAGTGTATGAGCACGTATGCATTTAAATGTCAAAATGTACACAATGATTCCTTATGAACCCAATTCCTCTTGTAGCTATGGTACTTTATCATTTCTAATTTAGCCAATTATAAGCAATTTGATTTGCAGATGCGAAGCGGCAAACTCAACCAGGTGTGAAAAGATCATCCTCCCTCCCTCAAATCCCTAGGTTTCACTTTCAGTCTTGGCACAGAATCATATGATCGTTCCCCCGAGGTCGAAACGTCCCACATGCCTCAAGAACAATAGGATAGATATGTCATCCAAATACATGACTCACTATCCCCCATTGGCTGGCGTGTTAATTACAGAACAGGGTTAAACGTGCCTAAAAGACTCCTTTGGAGTGGCAATTTGAAAGTGTCGGCAAATCTGAACTCCATCTTACATTCTCGATGGTAGGTCATTGACTTTTCCGCTAAACAATGCGCACTTAAAGACAATGAACATCCAGTCTGAGGTGATTCAAAATGGCCACAGTAAGTAGGCTGCAAGCCTGTCTTAATGGACTGAACTCGATGAACTTGCCTCAGAAGGGATGGTGGGGGCCGTCGCGCATCCCTGAGATGTAGGGAATGTGGAAAAGGCAGCTCAAGGTGCACACGCTCAGCGGATTTGTGTGTGTGTGTGTGTGTGTGTGTGTATAAAATCATGCGACGGCTCTGTAAGATAGAATAGGTTTAGCGGTGGCAACATTCCCACAGTGTGCCGTAATGTGATAGATCAGAATAATATTATACTGAGAAAGAAAAATATGACAGACTTGGCAGTGCAAAGGTTGTAGATTTGATACCCAGAGAAAATGTATACTGATAAAATCTTTGTCTTTAGATAAAAGTATCTAGAAAATAAAGGGGAGCACTATATGCTTTTCTTCTATTATGTTATGTGTATTAACTGTATCAAGCATTTCAAACTAGGAGTTACAGCAGACAGAGTGACAAAGAGACCAGATATTTAGCTCTGGGATTTTATGACAAGACAAACAAGAATTAGATGCCAAAGAGAAATCTTTAAAGAACTGTGGCAATCTCCAAGAGGCAAAGAACAAGAAACTACTGTGATTTAAAATGAAAATAGCTTGTCATCAGACAATTTTGTAGTTTTGCTTTGAGCAGACAAGTTACAAGCATGTTGGAGATGTTGCCACAGTTCTTAAGGATTTCGACTGTCTCTGTCTTTTTGTGTAATCCTAAATTGACTTGATGATGGGGAGATCTGGTATTTTTCATACCGTTTTTACAAACCTTCCTGAACTATAACAGTTGCAGAAGTATTTAAATATTATTAATTAAATATATATATAAAATACTGATTAATGTGAAATATATGTGTGATTATATCATTGCACCTCATGAACACATCTTCTGATTCCTGAGTGACATTTGTAAGAAATAATCACATTCAAATACATTTGTCTAGAAAACACCATAGTTTCATTCTACTGACAATTTTAGAATGCCACAAAATCGGCATTTTGGTCAGAAGCTGGACCGAATTAAAGGGCGACGCGGTGCATCAGAGGAGCTTTGGGAATCTCTCGCGCCAGGCCCGTTGCGCTGTGTCGAATGTGCACTGCATAACAACACAATGTCTTGCTGTAGAGGGTTGTTCACTGTAAGCTTACCCAACCCAAACCCTTTGATCCTGGTCTTTGTAATGCAAATTAAAAAGTGAAGAGAGGGCACCTGGGACGATCTTCATGATGGAACTACTGGTTTCTTTTGATGAAGTATGGATTCTTATTTAAAATTTAAGAGTATGTAGTTTAACAAAATGGTATTGTGCAGGGAAGATGCTTGAGTGGGACCTGTATCAGTGATATACTATAATACTATAAATTATGGGTCAGTTGTGGTCTGATGGTTCGAGGGTTGGACTTGTAAGCAGAAGGTTGTGGGTTGGAATCCCTGTGCAAGCAGACAATGACTGAAGTAGCCTTGAGCAAGACCATTACCCCAGTTTACTCTGTAGTGATAATTGTCAACTACAAAATACTTTTGAGTTGCTTTGGAAAGAAAGTCTGTAAAATGTAAGTGTAATGAAAAACATATATTGGTTTTCAGTTATGACTGATATAGAGAAGTCAACCTAGAGGGATAGTTCGGTCAAAAATTTAAAATGCGGTCTTGATTTATTCACTCTCATGTTGTTCATTTATATTTTTTATCAGTGGAACGTACAAGATTTTGTAAACAAAAAATAATTTTGTATTCTGCAGAAGAAAGAAAGTCTGATTATGAACTGATGGTAAGTAAATGGTCTACTTACCATTTACTTGCCATACTTACCATAAAAGGTAATTATATAAATCCATTTAGTTGTAGCCTGATGTGTATTTCACATTGTCTATGTTTTCTACTTGTTAAATCTTAAATCTTTGTTTTGTTTTCTGCTTCTCATTATTAGGATTAGGCCAAGTGCCTCGTGCCACAACAGGGTTGCCCCATCCTCAGGGCATACCCCCCTACCCCTTGTATGTTAACAAGCTGTTAACCCTCAGTTAAATATGAGCAACACCCACTCAACTTCCCTGCCATCAATGGACTCACACTGAGACCTAATGCTCTCCAAGTTCTTTAATGAAAATTGGTGGATCTTGATAAGATTAAGCAGCATTGCCAGACTGTGATCCATAAGCCAACCCAGAGACTCATAAACAACCAAATCCTGTTAAAGCAAGATTGTGAACCCTGTACTAAGCTGGCACTGTCGGTTGGATTATCTTGGATCGTCTCTGGCACCCCGTCCTTAATTTTCTATTAAGACCATCACTGGTCGGTCAAAAGATTTGATTCAATACAAAAATCTATTTCATTGACATTTAAGAGAATCACAGATTGTACTTCTCCTTAAATTCAACGTTTGTTTTTCTGTAATTTTCCAAATTGGCCTTCGCACAGTTTTCGTGGATTAATACCCAGTGCTGATAGCGAAGCGCCCACTCCCTTTTAGCTTTCTCTCAAATCGTTGGGAGGGAAATGTCAACATTAATTCATATTCAAATGAACTCCCTCTGACAATTAAAGTGACAATAGCCTTGACGCATGTGGCGAGCTCTGGTGAGGAGCCGGGCTGCAGAGCACACAAAGCGTCACTGCACGCCTGACATAGTTTGATGATCAAGTGTCTGACTGGGGCTCGGTACCCATGCACTGACCCTTTACCCGGGTTTTCAACGAACTGCTGTATAACTATCAGTGTATTGTGCTGAACGGGCTGAAACTGCGGAAGAGGGAGTTAAATTGAGATGACTTGCTGCTATAGAAGTCAGCTTTTGCAAGCTTATAGTTACTGAGCTACTGTACAATTGGTGACAAAATAAACCTTGATTTGAGCAGTTGTGCCTTAACATTCATCTCTGATATCCTATAGTATTCATCTATAGTGCTCAAGCTTTCAATGAGATAATCAGATTCAGAGTCAGAGAGTTTTTATTGTCGATTTTCTTCACATACTCCAGACATACAAAGCAATCGAAATTACGTTTCCCTCTATCCCATGGTGAAGACAAGATGCTCGTTAATCTGCATCTGCAAATCATTGGAAAGATGCAATGTCACTTGTATTCTACGCAATGGGAATATAAGACAAACATCTTCAGCCATTGTATTTATTAGATAAATATGAGTACAATTTAAATGTCCAGAGTTGAAGTAATGTCTAGCCCATGCATTCCTTTCCATATAAACCAATTTTGAAGACATAAACATAATTTTTCCCGCAGTAGTTTCTCTATCTTAAGTTTGCAATAGAGATTTAGTTACAGGTGTACTGTGCTGTCTGGAAACATATGTTAGATGTCTGTTTAAGACCTGAGAAAACATCTGCTATGTATAAACCTTGTGATAAACGTAAAAACCAGATTTAAACAAATAGAAAATCAAAAACATCTTACAGGCATATTCTAGATGTCTCTATAACATTCTGGCACTGTGACGTCTCATAGACGTATTGTTGAGCAGATGTGTAATCAAGGTACTTCATTTTGTATTTACATTTGTCTAATGTGTACAAAGCTAAAATAGAAAGTCCTGTCTTGAAAAATGGTTCATGTGAACGTAAACATGCACACTAATTGAGAAACACATCCGATCTGAGTTCTTTAGACACTATTCAAAGTCAGAGCTTCTTCAAGGCAGCCTGATAAAAATCCATAGCGGATTGCATTCCTAAATGATAGAAATAAGGGTCAGCTTGAACTCACTTCAAGCTTCCTCCGTCCGACAGTAAAACTAGCTTCAAATGGTTTGGGGCTGATTGATCCACACACATCACAGAGCCGGTTTATTGCTAATTACGCTGCCTTTTGCCCTAAAGCCCGAACGTAAGATTAGCGCTAAAGCTCAGGAGAGACACAAACACTTGGACTGCTTTATTTGCCTCCGGCTTGTAAAAATGTGCCAGGGCCTCAGTGCTGAAGCGATTTCTTGATTGCCGTTATGTCATAACGGTTATACTGTCGCCAAACGTTTATCAGTCACGAACGGTGTGCTACATCGTACTCCCAGCACCTTTAAACAAGCTGCGGCAAGCATCTGCAATAAAAGCGTAACAGGTCCCTTATGCAAAAGTAGCTTATTAAGCATGCGCTTAATTAAACCAGTACCCGGTTATAGGCGCTGAATGGCGTCTTTGGTAAAGGACATGTTCATATATCAACAAGGAAACGACAGACGTCCTACATCTTTATCTGTTGCTTTTGTTTAGCCACTCGCGGTGCATGCAGTCCTGTTAATGCTTGTGTCAATCGGATCTATTTCACGAAGGCCAGCTTTGACTTTACGGTTACTTAAAGATGTCAGGAGACATTAGCCCACATTTACCTAACAGCGCCGCAGAGATAATGCGAGCGCTCTTACACTTCGATTTCGATCCAATGAAATTTCGTACAGGGTGCCAAGTAGAAACCATTGGTGTAGCATGAATTATTTAGACATCTTGCTAAGCGTTTCTGTCTTGTTTTAGGGTTCTCTATAGTTTCTATGTGTATCAAGTAGCTTGCAACGAAACTCACAATCAACAATTGTGAATATAACAAAACATCTATTTATTTTTTTCAATATGGATACAAGACACCCCAAAACTTTGTATTTAACCATTTGAATGCTTTTTCTTAGCAACACTGAGACCTAACATCTCTGTTGTCTGCATCTCCCGTGTTTGCCTAAGACAACGTGTGAATGTGTGTGTGTAAGTTTACCACAGATGAGATGTGGGTTATTTTTAGGTGCCGCCTGGCGAGGCTGCAAATAGGAGGCAGGGCGAGTTGCAAGGGCTAGTGTTGATGAGATCACGCACGGCCCCATCATTCCCCGTCCTATCGATCTGCCACGGCCCAAAGGGGGATTGTGTCTCTGGGTGCCGCCAGCTGGCTGGTCCCCTCCTGAATCAAAGCCCCGGCAGGTGGTCATTTGTGTTGCCCCCTCTCCCTTTTGCCAAGTCTTACATTACGGATCAATGGCCGATCAGAGAATCGGCTGGATGAGTTTCACTTCTGAGGCCATCCGTCAGGGGGTTTCATCGGAGTAAGTGGATATCTGGAGTCAGTCTGTGTATATTTATAAAAGAGTCTATGAAATACCTTTTGTTCAGGCTTCATTGTAATGTACTATGGTTATTAAGTAGGTAAATATATAGTTGCAGGTATGTCTGTAAAGTCATGCTGCAATCCAATGCTTACTATGCATATTTATCCTAAGGATACTAAAACAATTTTTAGAAATGTTCTGTAAACGGTGAAAAATACAGTTTATGATAAAGAAATAGACGCAACTTCACCTTCTTTTCTGCTGTTCACATTATTACAGGGGATGCACATTAATCATCTTTAACACCGGAGCTAATTTACACAAAATGTTTGGTATAATTTACTATTAAAATGACCATTAAAATCACTTGTTAGGGTTACTTAAAGGTTAAATACCAGGCAGTGTCTAGAAGTGCACATGGTCCTGAATGGGTGTCATTAGGTAGACATCACATGCCCTAGCAAAAAATTCTCCCATCTTGAAATTGGAAACCCATTGTGCTCAGGTACCTGCCGCAGAGAAACAGGCCAGCACATTTTCCAGTCTCTGAACTTTTGATAAATATACCAGGATAGCGATCAACTACCTGACCTGACAAATAACCCTGTTACTTTGTTTTCAGAGAGCTTGTTGCCTTTCCGCTGTCAGCGGCCTTTAGCTTGGAGCGGGCGATGCTACATCATCTCCCAAAAATTAATAGAGCATTTCTCTGTCAACTCGTTTAACATCTGTTTGCATCTCTTCTATGGCTCCTCATTCATTTTTATAACCAGCTTGTTTTATTAGCTGTGCTCTTTGTCAGCTACGGGGAAGTTGCATTTCGATGCTAATTGGCGCACTGCGTGACTGTATCCCCGCTGAGCACCATAGCACAGGTGGGAGATCGTATCGGGGTATCTTCAGCTCGTTTCTCAAATCAGATTGTCCTATATTAAACTTCATATAATGGAAGACATTGCCCATCTCACATTACGCTCGCCCATTGCTCGGTTTATGGGCGCCGTAAACTATCAGGGAGATGCCGTGCCACGCTTTGATGGCTAGAGGGCGTGCTGGGACGGATGAGGAAGTAACATGTTGTCACAGGTGCACAGATGCAGAAAAGAAAATTGCGCAGCGGGTTCCGCTATAGGAGACAGATGTGTCAACGTCACTGTCATAACAACTGATCCCAGGCTAGGTTTGTCACTTTACACATGATAGATCGACGTCGAACTCACGGCGAGGAACAGATCACAAATCAGCAGCGATGGACAGGCGTCGAAAAAAGGGCACGTACGTGACTGAAAGTTTAAGGCCTCACGTTTCTGGCTCTCATATTCTCAGCTGTGCTCGCTGCAGGGCACGTCACAGATGACTCACTTTATCAGTTTAAACCTCACAATGTTTGACAGTCGCTCATTCCACGATGTGGTGCGAGATGCCGGCAGGGGGTCTTCACTTGCTCGGTTGAGGCGCCCAGCGACATCTGATACTGTTTTATTTTCATGCTTATTTTTTCGAGATTTGTCTGAAATATATTCCCTTTTTTGCTATTTTAGATGCTGTTTTAAAATTATTTGTGCCGTTATTTCGGTCGTTTTAACTCTTGAGTAAATGAATGCTTCCAGCTTGAGTGTTAGGAGCTATCTAGAGCATTTGTGTCAGGTCTAAAGCAAACAAATCTATAAGACTCATAAAAAACATACAACAATAATGAATGTAGTGAATGTAATTTCAAAATTATGAACGAAATGAAAAATGTATGTACATGGTTTATCCATCAAATCTCTTAAATCTAATAAAACTCATGTATAATCTATTTGAATGCAACCCTTAACATGGTTTTCGGTGTCACTTAGTAAACGGAACTGTCAATTAAATAAAGTTTACGTTATACAGGTTATACTAAAATTTATACTCATGTGGCTTTCAAAAGAATTTCACATCAGCTGCATTCAAAAAAATGCAGATTGTTATATGATCGCCAGTGAAGACGGTCGAATGATCTTCAGTTATTTTTAAATTAGCGGTTTTTAATGTCATGGTCTCTTTCAGGTCAGGTGTGACCCGAAGAGGAAATGTAACATGAAATTTAAGCAATCTGTTGCCCCACCGAATGACGCTCTTGTCTTTTTAATGCCTGTTTGCTGGCAAAACTGTAATGTAATGTTTTGATTAAACACCCAAATGATCAAATCTGATCACAAAAATAACCTTTTATTGCGTTTTTTGGATTGAGTATCATCAGACCGTTTAATGAAACCCAAGCTCTGCAGAAGCCTTTGCATTTGCCATTTTAAGTAATAATATCCCTGAATGTCACCACCTCGGGGTCCACTGGGGGAGGGGTGAAAAAAAGGAAATAAGAGTGAGATAAGAAAAAACATGGCCGACAGTGGCTTTCTATACACATTTCCCAAACGCATCACCTTCAAAAAATGTCTGCCCTGTTCATGACACGGGCATGCACCTCTCACACTCAGTCTGCCCGCTCGAACCCTGTCTGCCCTGGTTTCTGTCATATGTGTGATGGTTCAACACGAACGGGCATGACACGCTGGACCGCCGAACCCCTGCAGCACGATACAAAATCAATCCCTCCCATGTGGACTTGTGTCCGGAGGGCCCGTGCGGGACATGCGGCTTCTGGCGTGCTGACTGAAAGCTTTTAAATGTCATGGATTGGGATTGGTTTCAGAAACACACAGAGACGCACACACACACCAACTCTGAATGTAGAGTTTCTCCTCTCTGCCTCATTTAAGTGACTAATTGCCCGTCAGATCAGGACATGGAGAAAAACCGCTTGCGAATCTGTAAAAAGAAAACAACAGATTTTTAGAAATACAAATATTGGTTTTAAATCGTGTGTTTTGAATGAATGATGTCTGTCGAAATTCTCTCCCATATGGCTCGGAGTTGTGCGGATGCTGTGATAAGATCAATACTGTCATGCAATTTCTGTAATTTCGAAGCCGTTGCGTTTCTTTCAGTGACTATTTGAGGCATTTAGATATTTGTTGGACTAAATGCTGAGTGACGTCTCGGGTAATATAAATCCGGCTATGCTCTGTTTACCTGACTCTCCCAAAACCTTGAGTTCAGCGCTGACATTAAAATGCTTTTAACGCTGCCAAGACGACACACGCTCGATTCATAAAATGACAAGCAAACAATATTGCCTAGCAACAGAAGTGCAGAAGATCCGCCGTCATGATTCAATCCTGACACGTTTGTAGCCAGAGGCCAGTTCATTTGAGATGAGATAAGTTACTGTTTTTAGCATTTGTAAAAGGTTTGGGTCATGCATTGAAAACATTTCAGATGATAAAAACATGGCATAATATTTAAGACTTCAAATATGTTTGTAAAACGTATATTAAAGATATACAATGAATTGACATAGCTTGGTTAAGTCAGATTGGCTAACGTTTGTATATTCAACTAATGGAAATACAGGTGGTCATATGTGCTTGTTTCATGCAGTTTTGAAACAGGACAATAAGACATCTTTGGCTGGGGAAAAGCATTCTTACCCGGAGATCAAACGCCAATTAGATTCCTTTGGCATCATCTGAGAATTTGGTTCTCTTCAATTTTGACTGCTTCACCATTTGAATACCAATAGAAAAAGAGCTTGTGATCAGGCATGCGTTAATGCTAACATGGTGAAAACACATCAGCGGTAAATTTGATTCATACTTTTGTTTATCTGAAATATATGCCTCCTGTTTGATTTCTCAGCCAGTTTTAATGCCCAATCACAACAAAAACAACTAGTTACATATATAGTGATATTAATTTTTAAAGCTCTGTTTAACAGATTGTATTAAAGCAGCTGTATAATGAAGAAGAAAAAATAACTGACTTTAAAATAATAAAAAAATAGAGAACGTACTGTAAATCTAGAATTCACCCAAAAAGATTATTTTATTGACCCATCCGCTTGTCATTTTGACTTTTTTTCTTTGCAAACCCACAATTATGAATTTTGTTTGGACGTTTGAAACATGACAAGTCATATCCATTTGAAAAGACTGCGGTGTGTAAACTAGAATAAAGGTTATATTATCATCCATTGGTGTGTATTTTATCAGACAGACTGTTCACTGATAGTGTTATTTTCAAAACGGCAAGCAAAGTCTTGTTTTCATGACATTATCATTGAACATCTTTATGGAGTAATCCTGCTTCTAAAACACTGGTACATAATTATATCACATTGTTGATGTTGTTTTGCCTGTCATTCTTATTTTTAGTCTGAATTATAAGAACCATCAAAAATGAAATAATCCGAGTGTGATGGCTAACTCTCTTTTCTTCTGTGTGAAGAGCCGTATTGCTGCACATGAAGTACTCTAACAAGCAATTCAGGCCAGGTCTGTTTCTTCAGCTCCAGAGAGCTCCATTGTAGCTTGTGCAATCAATCACGTTGCAAACATCTATTTCTGAAGACCTGCTGAAGCAAATGATATGCAGTCTCGCTCTCAGTAGCCAGTTAACTGTCCAGAAAGAGGATACTGCTGAAACAAAATGGCTTTTCTTTACATGTAGCGCTAACAAGGCAGTTTGGGACGGATGATTTTATCTTTCCATTTAATTGCTTGTTCAATACTTTTAATCGCTACAAACTGTTTGCCCCAAAAGCACTGCTAATTCGTACTTTCTTGTTGGTGCAAAAATGGTTTTGAACTCTCCAGATATGGGGAAAAGCAACATAAAGGACAATTAAAATGAACCTGTGTCTTTCTTAATGTCTTTTCCAGACATGCTTGGAGTTGGAACGCTATCTTCAGACGGAACCCAAGAGGCTCTCGGACCTCTTCGACGAGGAACTAGACGACATCCTCACCCCGTCCTATATGAAAGAAGATACAGAGGAAGACCTTTTAGACCCTATTCTTCCCAATCTGAATGACCCACATAGCCCACCACCTCCTCATCTGACCCCACGCAAAGAACTTCTCACTTCCTCCTCCTCGACTCTTTCCTCACCTGACATCACCCTCGGGGTCAACGCTGCCCAGCTGAATGCCGTCACTTCTCTTACACCTCCCTCATCCCCGGAACTGGGCCGGCACCTAGTCAAACCCACCCACACGCTCAGTGCCTCGCCCGACGGGACACTCACACTCAAGCTAGTGGCCCGAAAGGTGGGCTTAAGTTCCGCAAAACTAGTGGCGGCCCATCCTGTGCCGCTCTCTCCGCAGCACAGCAATAGCGGGGCACAAAGCGACGGGGAACAGGGCGGGACCTGCTCCGTGGGAGCTGGCGAGTTGGCAGAGAACAAGAAGAGAGTCCATCGATGCCAGTTCAACGGCTGTCGAAAGGTCTACACCAAAAGCTCACATCTGAAGGCGCACCAGAGGACACACACAGGTAAGCACAGATAAGCATTTATAGATAATTATTATTGGATATTTCTAGTTTAGAGTGTACTGGCAAATGTCCAAAAAATTATAAAAATTAAATATTGAGTTCCACGAGGTCAGAGTGGAATGATGGATCCTCTAATTTAAGTCATTTCATGAATGATGTCTGCTACAGATCTGAAATTGGTTTTTGTTTCGCTCCTGACACATTTGTGTCTCAGGAGCCTTGTTTATAGAAGCACAGGACACATTTTGGAGTGTTTTTCTATGACAGCATGAAGAACAGACTTAAGATTCACCGAAAGCAAACCCTAATTGGAGTTTTTGGAAAGCAAAACATCACTTCTGTTGGGTTAGGGATTTAAACAAAACTCACGTTACCAATCCGTAGCACAAATGGTGCAAGGTATGATTGATACCTCAAATTATACAGCTGGTTGAGGTGAGGTGTTCTATTATATTTCGAAATGATCTAATTTATGATTCAGGGCTAGCGGAATAAAAAATAGACAAATAATGAAGAATAACTTAGACTTGCATTGAAAGAGGAAGCATCAGACCAGGTGATGTGCCAACACTTGTTGACTAGTATACTAACACTTGTCTTTGCATATAACATTAGTTTACAATGAAGTATTTTGACTTCAGCTTCATGAAATCTATTTAGAGACACTCATCCAGCCCGGGCAGGTTCATCCGTCTTTTCCTTCTATGTTATTTCACACAATAACCGAAATGCTAAAGTAATTAATGGTGCTTTGCCGTCACCATGGCTGCCCGCCTGTTCCGCCTCCTCGGTCGAAAACGTTTTCTCAAGGTTGCAACAGTACTTCCTCAGCAAATCTGAACGGTGCAGGAAACGGCCATAATTCTCTGTCTCTTCGATCTCAATCCAAAAGCACTCAGACTGCTGTCTCGAAGCTGTCCAACAAGTGAATAACTGCAGCGTGATGGATAGACTGGCTGGAATGAGACATATTCGCCCGTATATTTCCCTACGTCTGCTCTGCGCCAGTTAACGTTCCGGAGCACATCCCTGGCGCTCAGAACTTGAACATAGTATGAAATGATGGCTTCCTTATGACGCATTAGATAATATGTTAGGTATATTTGCTACGACATTACTATTGGAATGCACGACTCTGAAAAAAGAATGTACAGCCGGAAACCAAGTCAAATTCCAAAAATTAAATATCAAGTAACAAAATAAAAACACATTTAGAATCATGTGTTATATATTACATTACAGAATTAAGATGTAGGTTTCTTTTTTGGAAGAGTGTATAGATGCAAACCTTAATACTCTCTTTACTCTTTACCACCCGCTACTGAAAAGGATCAATATTAAGCATTTTCTTCCCCAGCGAATTGGCTGTCAGCAAATAAAGGAAGCGCTGTAATTC
This sequence comes from Triplophysa yarkandensis, assembly GCA_033220385.1. NCBI lineage: Eukaryota > Metazoa > Chordata > Actinopteri > Cypriniformes > Nemacheilidae > Triplophysa > Triplophysa yarkandensis. Next base: position 49,113 of record JAWHQN010000164.1, read on the forward strand.
CTGATGGCGAAATGATCCGACAATTCATTTGCAATTAGCGATATCCGATTTTCGAGGCCTTATTACCACGACAAACCCCATGATTGAGATTTATAAAGAAAATGAAGGAGTGAATGGAAATGACATTGCCCTCTGGAGCATTTTATGAATGGCGAATGAGATAAAACAGTTTTCGGGGGAATCGTCGGAGCGGTGACTGGGATGTGGAGAGAAAAAGTTGTTCCACTTTGTCCCTCGCTTTAAGGCCCATTATAATAAAGTTTGATTTGGAAAACTCTGAGAGTGGTGATGAGCAGAAAATGGCTTTTTGCCGGGTGCGGGCAGCAGCTCCTGTGCTCATAATGACTCTCCCTGTCTCCAGTTTAACTGAGAAAATGTAATTAACTGGGACTCAGGCACCTGTAAGGCTGCTCGGAGAGAGAAAGTCTAAGCGAGTGCGTGTATGTGTGATGGGGGTGGGGAGTTGCCAGGCAACTGGTGTATCTTCGAACGGGACTCTATAATTGGGAACGATTCTTTAGTATCGCCACTGGTTTTGGCTTACACCTCTAGCCTCGTCCGTGTTTATTCATTCCCACCAGCCCCAGCTCATGCAGCTATATCTGCTCTAGTACATACATGTATCATGTAACATTTCGGTTGCCAGGCAACTGCTTCCTCCCCTGCCAGTATGAGCCGTAATTGGCTGGTGGCACAGAGGGACAGACGATGCCAGATCGAGCCGGCTCCACTGCTGCCTCCTACGTTACGCTCCTGCCCGGTTGCTAAGCGACAAACTCGAGCATCCGTGCCTCCCTGACTTATAATTGGCTGGTGCTGGGGTCGTAGCGTGCACAGGTCTAAACCTGTCCTGCTTAATATGGCTAGCTGAAATTGCTTATAGCACTCGCAAAATCTAAATTGTGGTTGTTTTTGTAACAGAAGGGTGTTCTGTTGTAAAAAAAAGCTTAACATTCCAGACACAAAATGGTATTTGCAATGTATCTTTCTTCCACAATATGATGTGCCTATGGTGAGACGAGATATTAGGATTCATATCAATATCAGAAACAAAACAAAGAGTGTGTTTTAATTTCATACATAGGGATGGATAAGGTTGGGAAAAGAGGGTCATACTTGCCTGGAGCCGAATGTGAATGCAGTTTTGCCAAAAGGAGAATGGCTTTAGAGGCAACCTTTAGAAAAGAATAAATTAGAAAATTAGATATCTTTAATATTTCAGTAACTTCTCAAACAGATCAATAAGAATTTCTGAAACTCTATTTTAATTTTGAACTCAGAACTCTATATTTTCCTCGTATGAAAGGATATGTATACAAACGTTTTGTTTGGTAAACTAGTACATTTAGGAAGCTGTATCACAAAAGTATAGTTCATTTAAATATCGGTCAGTCTTCTACATTGCAAATTTATTCATTGCAACTCATTGAATAAAATATTAAAGACTCCTCTTTGAGTCTAATAAAGCCAAAGTCTCGTTTTTGAAGATTTGTGGATAAGAGGAACGGTGGCGACAGGGCCAGCTGGTTGACAGTAAATATGAGGTTCCTCTCCATTACCCATCATTACTACTCCAATTATCTCCACACTCAGAGATCCAAATAAACTCTGCCTGCCCCTCATTCATACTGTACATCCAATGCCTCTAATGAACAAGCCACCAGATTCCTTCGCATCATGGCGCTTCTGCACGGCGGCTCCCAACCGCAACGCAAAATACACAACATGGGAAAATGGGAATGACTTCTCTCCCTTCTGTTTACCTCAGTAAGAGCTCACTGAAAGCTGGAACTGGTTTGGTCCGACAGCTGTGTGCCCTAATGACGATCATGTATTTCATAAACTCCAATTGTGTCTATGCTCTTCTGATGGGCTAATCAACTTAAAACAAATGAATGAGACGGTCGACTGGACCAAGTCGTTGATTTCAAGGTCCCCCGGGAAATCGTGTTTTAATCAGGTGTGTGTTTGTTTGTGTGTCTGAAACAGGGGAGAAGCCGTACAAGTGCTCATGGGAAGGCTGTGAGTGGCGTTTTGCGAGGAGCGACGAGTTGACGCGGCATTACCGCAAACACACCGGCGCCAAGCCTTTCAAGTGCAATCACTGCGACAGGTGAGGTTTAAAAGACTATTCATACGCATAACAAAATGTTGTCAATGTTGGGGTTTCAACTACTTCTAATTGCCAAATTATCAGTGCTCACTCACAAACAACCAACGTATCAGCCTCATTTAGGTCATGTACAATCTACCATCTTTAAGGGAGTTTGGGAATTCTTCGCCAGCCCTTCTGCAATCTGATTTATATCGTAAACATTATATAATCTAACACAGGTGTCCCTGGGTCTAGTCTAAAAATTGAATGAATAGTCTCAAAGTTTCATTTTGTAATCACGTTTTAAGATCATCCACCTGTCACCTGTGCCTGGTGGATGTAGCGGTGGGATAAAAAAACATCTGCTATTCAAACAATGGGTTACTTATATAGGCTCGGGTCTCACAAATAAGCTTCAAAATTATAAATAGTGAGTGATAGTTAATGTTTCAGGTAATAGAATCTTGAGTGCTAACTTCCAATGCTGCTCCAGTCCTGGAAGCAGTCTCATGTTTCTTTTCCATTTAAATTCCAGGACAGGAACAACACAGAAGGTGTATCTTTCTGGCACGAACTGACGGTTGTTAATAGGGCAATAAAACTACCCAAAAAAACGAAACTTGAATTTAAATAACAAGTTAAGATTGTTCATGTATTATACATGATTGTATGACTAAAAATACAAAGAAAAATAGGAAAAAAAGAATCACCAAAAGGTAGTAGACTGTTTTGGGAGACTATTCGCCAATTGGTAGATCAATGTACTGTGACATAACAGTAATGTACAGCTTTTGGAGAAAAGAATTACTTTTTCACTGAAAAAGCATCACTTAAACACCAGTCCAGCTACTGTCGCACTACTGAAAAATGAGTTTCTACTTTTAGTTTGTTAGTCTCCAACACTGGCCTACAAAATATCGACATTCAGCTGTGTAGCAGATGACCTTTAAGAGTCCCAAATGTACCGCCTAACTAAAAATTATGTTTTTGGGTTTTGCTACAGTAGCTTATAGTGGAATTATTGCCAAACTTAAATATTCAGGCTAGGCTTAACATAAGTGAACCCAGATACACTCCACATGCTCCTGCCTACATTAACAACAACTTCTGGTCTACAAGGCAAGACTTTTTAGTGCATTAAACATCAAATCCGCAAATCAATTCAAGCACAAAGCTTTATCATGTTTTCAACAGATCAAGGCTTTCTTATACAACGTTTTCAATTTTGCCTCTATGCCTGCGAGATGCATACCTTCTGGTATTGATGAGAGCTTCGACCCCTGAAGCGAATTTTAACTTGCCTTAGCTTTGATGTATAAACAGGTCCTTCATGCTTGTTAAACACTCGTATCTCACTTAAGCTCAGCCCCTCCCACCCCTGTCATCCTGGCTGCTCGAACACCTTGGGGATTCCATCCTTCTGTTGTCAGGGGAGGCCAGAATTACCATTACAATGACAGAGTTGATTGTAACATTGAAGAGCAGCGTGCAATGGTGTTCCCTGGCCCGACAGAACAGTAAATACAGTAGAGACAGATACTAGACCTGTACTCTCGACCCTCGGGCCTCTCCTTAATCCGTCTCCCAACCATGTCCGGACCCCCTGTCGGGACAGAGGGTGGGGTTGTGCAAGAGGGTGGAGGGTATACCAGCTGGTTTGGTGCCTCCTGGCAGTGGCTTGATCCACCATCTGTCCAACCCTGCCAAGATACACACCCCTTTATTTCCCTATTGGAGTCCATTCCAATTACACCAACAAACCTTGGACAGGTGAGTCATTCCGTGAAAACATATGCCTCAGGGACGGGTCAAGGCAGAAGACTTGGAGTCCGACATTTGGCCAGTCTAGCAAGGTCAACCTATCCTAATCTTGAACATTAAATATGTGAAGAAGGATTAAGATTGGTTTAAAAAATGCAATTACTTCTTTTATCCCTATTTTGTCAAGATACTAAACCCTTTCGGAAGCTACGAAAAAAAAGCAGCATGAGAAGTTTTACATTTATTCATTAAGCAGATGCCTTTATTCAAAGTGACATGCAAATGAGGGAGCATTGAACATTTTGCTGTGAATTTAAACTAAAATACGCAAGATTACCATGACACCTGTGTTTCAATGTCTGCACCAGCTCTCAAGTCCTTAAAATAAGCACCAAAAGTACCATGGTAATATTGACACATAAATTGAAATATCATGGTATTCCTTAATAAGTCATGGTTTATCCTTACTATACACCATCTGATCCAGTTTCCTCCATCTGCAGGTGTTTCTCTCGATCCGACCACTTGGCTTTACACATGAAGAGGCACATCTGAGGAGGAAGAGGATGAGGCAAAAGGCGAAGTGGAGGATGAGACGGAGAAGAGGCAGACAGAAAGAGAGGGATTATGGGAAGGAGCTGGATAAACCTCAGGCTGTTTGCCCAGCCTAGCAGAGCGGGGCTCCTTTTCAGAAGCCAAAAGAAGGCCGTAATAGATGGACCGTTATTGGCTGTGCTACAAACAGGTCATGAGGTTTGAGATCCATGTCATGTCTAGGATCAAGCTTTGGTAACTTTGGGCCATTTTATCTGATCAACTGTGCAGACTACACTTCAAAAGGTATTTGAATAATAATCAAAGCATCAAATTTCTACTTCTACAGTTTTCCAAAGTCTCCAAGATGCGATTCATTTTTGTCTATTTAGAATGCAGAATTTGGAAATGTGACAAGAAAACTAATGGAAGGCACTACATCAAGCTGAAAAACAGCTCTTTTGAAAGCTTTGGAGTACATGTTTGGAGTACATCTTTTCCAAGGCACATTTATTTGTTTTCCATTTTGAGCAAGGATTATATTTCCAACTTGATCCCGCCAAACCACAGCCGATATCTAAAGTCAAAGAGGAAAGATGGATTTAAAGTGCGATAGTTTTTTTTTCTGCTCAAATGTGAATCTTATTGGAAACAGTGGAGGAATCACTGTCACTTTCTACATACGTGGACAAATCTCTCTCTTTCAAGTCCCGCCCTGCCAACCATTAGCTACGCAGCGACACTTTGAAACTTTTTTAAAGAAAAGAATAAGGAAGAGATCGTTTTGATTGGTGACTAGGTTATATAATTCTTATGACTTTTTGGGTTTCTTCAGTGGATGTGTACAAAACAGAAAAAAAGGAAAAGAAATGGACCAAAAACTGCCACATGCACTTGCAGAGAACAACGGATTCCACACTGGCACAGACGGCAATTGTGGGACTTGATTTCTAAATAAACGCAGACTTTTTGTCGCTAAAAAGAGAAGCAAGTTATGTTGTTGCACAGGTTTTGAGCATTCCTCAACATTGTTTTTGAACCCATAAACTTGATTTCTTCTGGAATTTTAGCATGAGAAGCGAAATAGTTTGTGTGCAAACTTGGCAATCAAATATAGACGGCAGAGATTTTCGATCACTTGTAAACATATCCAAATATGTCCATACAAACCTCTGGATGGATATTTCCCATTATTTTAGTTTTACTGTAACAAAGGTGTCCATCGTTGTGTATTTTAAAAGTAAATACAGTTTGCTGGTTTAACAATTAAGACTTTTTAATTACGACACATCTTCTCTTGTAAACTTTGTAGTGGGATTCAGATGTTACTTATATTTATTTGTCAAATTACCATCTGCCTTGTTTTGCAGGTTAAAAATGGCTGTACAGTAAAAATTGTAAGTAAAATCGAAACTTAAAATACGTACAATCAAGCACGGGATGGAGCACTTCTAAAGCAAAGTGTTGAATTGAATGTAAGGTTGTTTCATTCTGGACGGCCCTGCAGCTATGCAATCATCCAGGTAGCTGTAAAGCTAAATCTGCCCGAGACCGATCCCACAAAAGTTTTAAAAGGGACAGCTTACTTGAAAAAAGCTGTGATTATATACCCCCACGTCAATCCCAAACTGAAACACAAAAGAACATCCCAAGTGCTTTTTACCCTACAATGAAAATAAGAGGAAATTGAGGCTGTGAGGGTCAAAAGATGTCAAAAAAGCACCATGGAAGATTTTGGAATTTGTAAGCTATATTCTAACTCTTCTAAGCCATACAATATGTTTGTGTGAGACCCATCAGCTTGTCTAAAAATATGACACATAAAACTGGTCAGGTAAATGCTAAGGACACTTGAGAACCAATGGCGTCATGTGTTTTCCCTTTTATGGTGCTTTTTTGGGACACACTCCCCCAGATTTCCTTAATTTCAACAGAATGTGAATTTTCTTTATAGTGATTTGGAGTGTCAGGACAAAACCTCAATTTTAGATGAACTACCACTTTAAGGATTTCAGGATCTTGTTAGAGAACCTTTGAGGTGGGCCAAACAGTACGAAGAGGGTTGAATGATGGGCCATACAGGCCAATAAATGAAGATGTATAAAATAAGCACAACAAACCAAGATTAGATTTTTTAACCACTGCATACAACTCATATTGTATATAAACATCAATGATGACCTTATATTGACACTTGGGTTCTTCGAAGACATTTTCTTTTAACCGTTAAAACTGGATACTGAAATCTTTTAAAAAAGGAAAGAAAAGGATATTCATGATTCAAACCACCTGGTCATCTGTCTCTAACATGTGCTTCTCACTCACTCGTGTAACATGGACCAACGGGAGAAACATTTGACAGAAAGGCAGTATGGGTAATGAGAAAGGAATTGGGCTTTCCTGGCAGTAGCCGGCCCTGGTTGCCCCCTCAATGGAGCGGAACGGAGTGGCAGGACACAGGGGTCTCACGCTGCGCTTGTGCTGACCAGGAGATCTTATCACAACTGCCCGACACAGTCAATTTCACCCGTGTAGTCGGGTGTCAGTTTACCTCCCTCCGCGTCCATATTAGAATAACAAAGACACAAGGTGGATGAGATTCAGGGTACCCAAGCCAGACGTATTCGCATGACTGGCTTCTCTTTTGAGATTTAAGACTACGAGATTAAATGTTTCCTACGTTTGTAGTCAAAAGCTTTTAAAGAAGTCCAGCAAAAGATCATGATCATGAGTACGCATACTAGAAAGCAAGACATCATATATAGCATATTCATACACTTTGCTTTTCAATACCATTAAATTGAAGTACAAAGATACATAGAGCATTCATGCACATGTCCAGATCAAAGTTCAGTGAAACTAATACTTTTGCTTTAAAACGGAAGCCTGTTTGTCAACCTTCTACGATTTTTTTCATCGCAACCCTTTACTATTATTAAAACAAATTTAAACAAATGTATTTCTAATCACAACTGAAAACAAAACTTGAAAAGTTCCAAGTAATTCTTCTAAGCATCATGTTATGGTCAAATTGGATTAATATAGAATTAGCATATTTAGTATGTTTATTGTCAAGGAATACACTTGCGTTGGAGGCATTAAGTGGTGAGCTGTGGTCTGGACATGTTATTTTAAGATTCCCCCCAAAAATCATAATTATAATTTATAAATCAGTATTCATAACAACTCTCTAAATTCATGTATATGTATATGTATATGCCATTGTACATGTATATATGCTGTTGCAGCTCATCACATACATCTCATGACGTTTGCTCGTACTTCACTTTCTAGATTTCTGACCATTTGTTCACTTTAAACTGCATCTTTCAGTCTTAAAAGTCCTCCGTAAGGACCAATTAGAGACGTTACCTGGCGAAAAGCGGCTAATGAGTTTGTCTTAATGGTCCTGGGTAAGCCGCAGAGAGCTTGTCTGCTCTTTTGGACTTGTTTTATGTGCACTGTCTTTAGTTTCTCCCAAGTGTGTACAAACCTTCTGCCTTTCGCCCACTTAAACAGCAGCGACAACTTGCTGACCTCTTCGCTTGTGGGATAATGCAATTATTTGTAATTACCGACGCACTCTTGTAAGTACATTTTTACAAGGAAGAATGACAAACTTACACCCTAAGCCGAGACTCTAACGACAACGCAGGGAATTTTCGAATAGGATTTCGCCACTACTCCATGCATCACGTACAGTTTCTGATGGTAAAGTTCGTCGTTTTACAGGCTTGTGTGTTTATTTCTGTTTTCAGAAGCATTAGTTTGAACATGTACATTAGCAGCTTTTCGCTGTTCGCTCACTATTCAAGCATTGTGTTTTTGTCACCTTCAACTGCTCAAAACGCTGTGCTAATAGCTTTCAAATGAATGGTACGATGACGATAAACAGAGTGATTTACGACGTTCGTTGCACTTGTAGTGTAGTTTTCCGGTTAAAGCCTTTCTCCCACATTTCCCGCTGTAAATGAACTCCGATCCGTAGGCTTTCTGCAGGCATTTCACGCTTCCCACTTTGCTCCTGTATTTATGCCGTTCTTTTTGGTTTTGTTTTGTTCTCTTTGCTGTAAAAAAGTGTTTGCATATATTATTTGTATTATATGATGTTAGTACCACAATGTTCTTTATTAAGGAAAAAGGAAAAAGAGTTTATTTTTGTTACTGGTTTGTTTCATAATTCTTTTTTAAATTGGTATTGTAATATATCTATGCAAGAACTGTTAAGTGAAGCATTTTTATTTAAGAATGTCATTATGTGTAATAAATGGTAGAAACGTATTGAGCTTGTGTTTATTTTCATGTTAAAGCGCAGATGGCACCAGAAGGCTTTTGTACATGCTACATTACATTTAGCTTATAAAGTCATCACGTCTACTAGAACATCCTACAGGATTGTTAATGAAATTATTAAGAACCAAAAATAACATATTGTCCAATGGGATTAAATATGAATCCTATTAAGAATCCGCTGTGGATCAAATTATGAGCCTTTAGGATAATACAGCCGGATCTCCGAGTAATTCCAAACTATTTTATAGGGTGGCTAAATATTTCTACAACATGAATCATACAGTACAAACACGTGATTATTAAAGAAATGTATTTATGAAATTCATAACATTAACCACCTTGTAATAGTTACAACGTGTTATGAGTTATATTAGCTAAACCTATGTCTTCTGTTTTCTTTCAGTCTCAGAATATTGAGTAGCCAGTCAAATCTTATTAGGAATGTCAAACGATCAATCGCCATAAATCGCATTCAGAATAAAAATGTGTCACATTTCAATTTGTATTTATAAGTGCATAAACACACATGTACATGATAAAAAAAGGAAATTAAAAAGTAAATGTACATTTTTCCAGAATGTGTAATTGTGTTTGTTTGTAAATACAAAATAAATACACACAGTACAAAAATATTTTATCAACACAACACTATTATGCGATTAATCACGAAATGTTTGACATTCCTAAATCCTAAACTTTTTATGATTCACAATTCAGTCCAAAAATATAAATTTAACAAATTAATAAACCGATATTCCTAGCTAAGGTCATTCTGGGAATAATTTTCAGAGATAAATGTGAAATATCCTGATTTACTTCCACATTCTCCTTCCTTACTAACTAATGGCTTCCTTGTAGCTATTTGATTCTTAATTACAACTTTAAGATGCTCATGAATAAATGCATGTCTCTCTCTCGCACACTCTCTCATATATCTCTGCACCTTTCTCTCTGCATCTTCTGAATCGTCTCTCTTCTCGTTTCCTTGCAGTGTTGCGATTTTGGGCATTGAGAACCGAGTCGATGATTTCTCCGCCATGTATTAAGTCTCCGCCCCTGACAAACAGATAAAGGGGTAATTCAATAACTAATGGATAATTAGGGTGCAATTACGTACAAGAAAATGGCCTTGCACAGTATATTAATTCTGCAAATGTATTCGGTACGGGTTATTCCCAAAAGGTTCTTCATCTATAACTAATGTACATAATTGAAACGGGCACCCTCATCTTACGATTCATTCACTTGTATCTGTCGGCCTTATTGCCTATCATTTTACAATTATACAGACACGATGCTTAGCGTCTAGTGCGCTTTGGGGAGCGGAGAAGCCATTTGCGAGAGAGTGAAATCTTAATGCATACTTCTTTCGTTTAAAAAGGTGAATCATAGAAATACAATCAGAGTTCAACAGGGTTTTGCATGCATCTAAAAAACCTACAGCATTGAGAATCTAAGTTGAGATGTTGAGATATTGAGGTAGTTCATCTCCAAGATGTCCTCCTCATGATTTTGCAAACATGTGTGACTTCTGCAAAACACAAACTATTTTGAAGAATGTTGGAAACCAAACCACACGGACCATCATTTACTTCCACTGTATGGACACAAAACCACCAATATATGTCTTTAAAATATTCAGGCTTTCATGACACGAGTTTGGTTGTGGATCACGAGCAAGACACATTTCCACAACGTTATACACATCTTTTCCATCCCATACGATTATGTTCAATAGGTGTAAACTGAACTACAGTCTTCCTTTTCTTGTTCTCAACGCCACCAGGCTGACACTTAAAGATTCACTCAGCATTTCATCGCCTTAGTCAGCTCTTGGCCTCCGAAGCGAGATTAGTATGTGCATATGAATGGGGGCTCTCACATTTCGCCTTGGCTGGGATTCTGCTTATTTGCTTTAAACAAAGAGAGTCCCTGGAGAAATGTCCCCAGCGGAGGGGGTGTGCGAGGGGAAAATGACAGAGCAGAGATGCTCTGGGGCCGCACTGCCTGGAAACGGGGGTTGGAGACTGGGCTTCGGGGATGCGCTGATCAAAGTCACTGACTACAGAGATGATACAGGAAAAGTGAAATTGTGCTTTGAAGATCGTGGCGCTCAATCCTTTAGGCCAATTTCATTCATTTGGGTGTCTCGTGCTCTTTACATCGTGGATCCGATGTGATGAGAACATCCGAGAGAAATTTGTACTGTTGGATCAACCAGTTTATGAGCGCTCTGCTAAATGAATAAGAAACAGTAAAACCTGAATGAGAGGAACTGCCAATGGCCCTCACGAGTAAAGATTCATAAAGAGAATAAACACAGTTTAAAATCACGGAAAACTAATAAGAGTCAAATTAAAAGCCCCAGATGTCATATAAAAACATGAATAATTTTAATAACATGGTCTTTTACGTCCACCAGATTACGCCATAAGAGCACATGGGGTATTCACCTTTGTCCAATGGTGTGAAAGGCATATTTATAGTGTGAAATTTTAATAGCATGCTGGCTGGTTTTTACCGAACGCTGGATTTGTAATCACAATATGACATTATGCTCGCAGCTGGGGGCATTCTGACCCCATTGAGGGTGGTGCGGGTTTTATATTACACACGGCTTTGATCACACACATATACATATATAAATAAAAAAACATACCCCGCACCATATATACTGAACTCAATGCCCTCCAACCCCAAGCTCTCTGTGATCCCACTCTGGGATCCAACGGGCACAGATAATACACACCTGCCCTTATAAACTCCCCGGGACCATTGCCCTTTGATCCTGCTTTAACATTCAACACACACACACACACACACACACACACACACACACACACACACACACACACAATGTAATATGCACATTGCCCTATATCTGCACTGGCATGTTCTCTCATTTCATCCTGTCAATACAGTCATATACAGTGATGTCATCCTTTTACAGCACATTAGAAATCTGACCCATTAATGAAATAAGCATCATGAGTTCACCCAATGACATCATCATCTCTAACAAAATGAATTATGTATAAATTAATAAAACCATGTTTTTTACATTGAGAAGACAAAAATGTTATGTTTTGACTGTTAAAGATATATAAAGTTATATAAAGAAATACAATAAGTATGGTAATACAACTAATTCTATAAATATGGACATAAACATTCAGTGTTATCAACCCTATAAATGTACAATTATAAAATATCTTTATCTCAAACCCAAGAACTTATATAAGATTTCACTTTTTACCCATATAACATCAGATATCAGTGTGAAGATGTCTCCATCGAATCAAATAAAACAATATATTGTGCTTTAAAAAAAATTTGATAATGGAATATAAAATATTTACAAAACAAAGGTCAAATATTTATTTAATTTTAAAACTCTGCAGAGATAGTTAGCTCAATACCCCCAATTAATTTTGCAAGAGAATATGACATCACACTTTTTTTGTAACGTATTTGAAATATTAATACTTTTAAATAATACATTGAGTTGTTTTAAGGGTCTGACCTCGAAATGAATCGAAGTAGGCAAATTCTTCTTACGCTTCTCATCACCCGCATCATTTCAAATTTGGAAACCTGCTCGAGCAGGAACTGACATGACGCGGAAGAAAAGAGTAACATCAATCAAACCGTAAACCCAATTCTCTCGCCCATGCAAAATGCCTACATGTTTGACCTTCACTTGGACTGGCTGTGTTTGCTGCACGCTGACAGCATATAATCACTGGAGCGTTTTTGTCTCGGCGGCCGTACGAGTAGAGTCAATGTTTAATTTATACCAACGGTCTGAATAACGCTTGCACCGGTGCCTTTGTGTCACGTCTCTCTCTCTCTCTGCCTCTCTTTTTGTCAGATCGGTGTTTTCTAATGGAGTCTGACAGTCTGTATCAAGTCTATTTAAACCTTAATTTATCCCGGCACCAAAACAAAGAGGTGAATTCTTCTCAGGGCCTAATTGAATTAGTCCTTTAACTGAGAAGCTTTGTGTGATTAGAATGAAACGTCTTCTTCTAACGCAGGCTGTTTTTAGATGACAGCGAGTTGAATCTATGTGTCTTTGAAGAGTTTTGACCTACTCTAAACCCTCAAAAAACGTAAATTCTTTTGTAGTTTTAAAACACAACGCTCAGAGATTTGGCTGGCGGCCTTCTCGATACCCAATGTTGTCAGCCTGGCGCTATGGTCACCATCCAACAACTCTTCAAGAATCTTTAAGCTTCAGTGTTTTTAATGCATTGGGACAGCCCTTACAAACACTATTGGCAGTGAAACTAGAGAATCATTGAGATCTGTCAGGTACGTGGCAGGCGGCTGGCAGTGGTTACGGGACATTATTGTCACGTTTGGCAGTGTTTACAAGCCTGCCAAGTTAGAAATAGAGTTCAGCGTCTCTGCTTATCTTGCCATTCGCCACAGCTTTATTATAAACAACGTTGCCGTGGACCGTTACTCTGTTAAGTTGTAAGATCTCGTTCTAGTCTGTCCTCTTGATTTGGTCTCGCAAGAGCTTTTGACAATCAGGTTTGATCGTTTTTAATGGTTGTCACATGAAAGGATGATAGCAGAACTAAAGACATCTAAATCCCCGGATACTACTATGCCGTTTACTCACATTTGTCAACGGTTTTGCTGAAAATTAGGGCTGTCAAACGTATTTTAAATGTGTCTTTATTTGGGCTGTCAAATGATTCATTGCAATTAATCCACAATATAAGTTTGTGTTTACATAAAACATATCATTCATTCTATACAACTCATGGTTACAGTTAGGAAAAATATTAAATATAAAAATTATAAATCAATTGAAAACATTAATTTATATTTATTATTATAAAAACATACACAAACATGTGTATGTTTAAGAAATCAAATTGATATACATATTCAAATACTGGTTAATATAAATAAGTCATCTGAATATTTATCATACAAAAAGTATGTGTGTGTCTTTGCATTTCTAGATGCAATTAATACGCAAAGTAAACAGACATATATTATAAAAACACAAACTTACATTCTGTTTTTTATATAATGAAACCTATGTATATGTTCAAGAAAAACATTCTTATTTGCATAAGAATTTAATTACTGATAAGTAGAAATAAAACTTAATAAACAAACCTTAAACACAATTTATAAGGATGTGTTAAATTACATCTTTATGCTGCTTACACATGGCAAATGGAAACAATAAAATATCATAATGTTTAATAGTGTGTAAGCAGTAACATGTTAAATAATGCAAAACTTCAGTTGAAAACTATACAAACAACCTAAAGAATATTCAAAAACCTAAGCCAAAATATAAACATTCATAGCAAATGCTTATGTATGAGTGCTACAGCAAATACAGTGTATGTTTTCATAAGGGCCTTGTTGACATTATAAAGTCATTTTCTGGATGGCTAGAGGATAAAAAAACATCTCATTGGTTGTTGAATCTCACATCTTCCAACTCTCAAGAGTCCTTGAAGGGGACACCAGAAAGTCAAGTGGGTCATGTGCAATCTAAATAGACATCTCATTAGGAACCCTAATGCATTCTTTTGTTGTCCTGCAAATCAGAAAGGCCCAAAATATTTCCAATTATTGGAAATGTGTCAAGCTGACCTGTTGCAATTAACACTTAATCATCACGGCTGGATTCAGAAAAGGCTTCTCATTAGTCAGCACCTGTCTCCAGAGATCCAAACCCTCGGCTCCTTATGGACATACACACTTCACTCACAGCTTTTTATTCAAATCAGTCTTCATTTAGAGAAATCAAATATGCATTATTCACTCTTTATGAAGCTGCGCTTTTATCACAGGGTCTCCTCCTGCACATACATTCACACAGAATGATCTGACTGCTGGTTTATAAGTGCTTCAGTCAAAGGCAAGGTTACATAATTTAGTATATAATATATATATATATATGTTTGTGTTAATGATGTTTCTTATTTTAGTGGAGGGCTTTTAACTAAGATCTTATGGGATAGTTCACCCAAAATTTTATGAATTACTCTCTGGTTGTTCCAAATCTGTGTACATTTATTGGTTTATTTAAACACAGAGAAATATATTTGGATGGATGTTTATAACCAAACATACTCCATTGACTACCATTGTAGGGGAAATAAAAATGGTTATCAAAAGCATCCCATGAACTTTTGCTGTCTAACATTATTTTAAATATCTTATTTTAGGTTTAACAGAACCAAAAATAAATTAAGTTAAGCTAGTATATTAAATTATTGAAGCTAAAATATAAAATGTAAAATATATGAAGCTTTCGAATACGTCCATGTAGTCAATGGCATCCGAAAACTCAATGACATTGTCCTTTTTTTGGGGTTCATCAGAACAAATTTTCTTCAACAAATTCAAATTGTTCATCAGATTCAAGATTTTCACATAATGTTTATTTTTGAATGCTCCCTTAAAGCACAGTTATTACGTATTATAAATAACCCTGCTGTGTTCAGTATAATTGTAATACATTTAATATTTTTAATAAAGTGTTATTAAATATTATTAGATTATTTATTTGTGTTTGATGATGTTTGTTTATACAAATGCAATTTCATACAAGATCTGGACATCTGATAAACATCTGCCAAGTTAACATCATCTGCTTAACATCTTAGAAAGACCTGTTGTACGCCTATTTTAAATCATAAACTTCTTATGGACATCTAGAAGAGGTCTCTAGATATCTGACGGCAGACGTCTCAGAGATGTCTTGCAGATGTAGACATCAAATAAGCCAACATGAACATAGAAACGAATGGAGGGCTCCATTCCATCTAACATCTACTCAGCGATACTCCATCATCCGCTCGTTCAGGATATTTAATATCATATTCAAAGCAAAATGTCAACTGTTTTGCTGAAAGTTCTCCCACTTTTGGCTCATAGCAGGTGTGATGACACAATGCAGCGGAATTGAAAGCATATTGGCTTGAATATTTCACATCTGATTGGCTGCCAATGCGAAAGCCGGCGATTTCATAAACAAAGCGTTTTTCCAGCGTTTGTGTTTTAATTGTCTGTTTTGTTTGGTAATGTATTTTGTTTTGTCATTTTACAGTTAATTAAGCGTTTTTAGACACCACATAGTAACGCCCTTGCAACCCCACCGCAGCAATGTTCAACCTGTGTCCCATCTCTGTTAGATATCTGCTAAAGATCTGGACAACATCTGCTGCGTAAAATCCTAAGCTTAACATGTTAGAAAGAATTGATGTACATCAATTATGAATAATAAACATCTTACAGACTATATGAGAGCAGATGTCTCGGAGATGTCTTGCAGACGAAGATGTACGTTTTCATTGGTCTCATTTATTATATCTGCATTGAGATTCCAATCCTAAACTCCATAACCCACGTTGTCCATCATAAACAATATAAACATTCATTTTCTGTAGCTTAACAGCACAAAATGCGTTTTTCTGTCTTTCCTATACTCTTATTCTACAAACGCATGCATAATGCCAGACACTGAGGCCTTTTCATTCCACTTCCCCCCATAAAAATAGACCCATGGAAGTCCACATCATTCCTGCTTCATTATTTTATCATGTGTATTTCTCTTCTCCGCAGTGGCGTAAGGTTTGTGCCATCTCAAGTGATCCCATCAGAGCCATACATCAAGTTTAGGACAGATGTGTTTTTGTAAATGTGTTAAGATAAGGCGTCTGGTGAGCTGTGGGTGTTCGAGTGTGCAGGGAAATATCTATCAGTCTTTGAGTTTCCACGGCTCATGTTCGGTGTACAGTTTTCCGAGAGATGACTGCTATCCACGTCAAGATAAATCTCAAGATTAAATGGATCTGTGGGGACTCGTTTCAGATTGAATGCCCTTATTGTCACGATTGAAATAAAGTACTGCTTGCTGGTTTAAGATGGTGATATTGTATTGATCCATCACCGGTCCTTATATGGTACTTATGAATATGTTTAATACGTATGAGTCATTCTACGTAATGGGTGCCGCTTCCACTTTGCAATTTTCGAAATTTTCAAGTACAGCTTGACATGTTTATCCTCCAACATAAGACATTTTCCCAGCTCAGGCACAAAATGAAATTCAATACAGCATCAAGGTCATAACCATGTTACTATAGAATTAGACAGGGTGGTAAATGATATTCCGAAATGGCAGCAGATCTACTATGTGGTCAAGTTCTCAGCATACATACAATCAATGCAAATTTTCTTTGCATTAATAATTTAAAAAAAGTTAAGCTATGGTTCAAGCTTTACACAAAAAATAACCAAAAACAATGGAAAGGGGGTCTATACTTGCCAGCTTTTTTCTTGGAGGCGCCAAAGATAAGATGATTCATCTTCAGCCTTGTGATGTCATTAAATGCATTTCAATACATTATTTTTAGATCAAACAAGTTCGTGTGAGTCAAACTGAGGGAGGCACACAAATCATGAACATAATCACTATAAAAAGGTTTTTCGATTTAATATATATCTTATGTAATCAACACATATATAATCCTGAAAAAAGGTTATTTGTAGATATTTTAGACGTACATGTGATGTTTGTTACCACCGACATGTGAGATTGGCTTTGTACCACTATGTATCTTTTTCAGAAAGGACACTTTTAAGATTTGGAAGCATCTTTTAGGATACTTGTGTGCATCTTATCAAACTGCAGACTCGGAAGGAATCTATTTCGTAGAAGGAATCATATCGAATTTTTTGCAATTTGCATTTTACAGATATTTAAGAGAATAGAACTTACATCTCTATACATCATCTCACGATCTAAACATAAATGATACAATATCTAGTCTATATTGATATAATCATGTTGGTAGTCCCGAGACCATTCTAAAGAGTTCTTCTATAGTGTTTCACATGCACATTATCTTGTCCAAAAAGGTTTGTAAGAGCAGAACGTGCCTTTTCACTTTCTCAAGGTTAATAATCAATACTGCGTATTGTGCGTTTCTGTGTGTGTTTGCCAAATCATCTCTTAGATTTAACAGAAAAGCCCAAATAATTGTGAATTGGCGCGCACGGTCTTCTGACATCCATCATTGCATTTACTCTACCAATAATTTACAGATTTACAATTTATACATGCAATGAGTTTATCATGTCCCACGGGCCCATGTACACCAGCTGCTGTGACTCAGGGTCACCCCTGCTTTCTCCACACACACAAATTGAGCACGGTCGGTGTCACACTAAAAGCACAAGGGTTTATGGGTAGTGTCAGTAAAGCGCTACTCGATAGATAAAACAGCTCAAATAGGTTTCTAAGGGGCCCTGAAAATACAGCCTCATTGAAGCCTGCAGATCCCAATTTACACACAACAGGCAATCACGGTCAGCTCCATCGTGCCACGAGAAGCCGTCTAACACCCGGCGTCAACAAGCTCCTTCATGCGGCCTAGCAGTGTTGTTCTCCCAATGGAAGACCCCATTATTTTGAAGTCTAGGTGCTAATTGGTATCTATTTTTTATCCATCCAGCTAATGGGCCACAGTATTGTACTGCATTAGGAAAGACGTCATTGTGTAGTTTTTTTATGGCTACACAAACACAAGATTTGAGTGAACATTTAAACATTATAGATGCATGCAGACATGTCTGGGATGTGCTTTGGCTGCATATGTCTGAATATGTGGAGCTGGTTTGCCACCTGCTGGTCAGAGATAATAATGCATGCAGATGAAATTTACCAAATTACCAGGCCATAAAATAATTGAAAATAAATATTAAATGTCATTTCATTACATAGTAATATATATGCACCCGTTTTCTTTCAACACTTTTTGTGTATGCA
Organism: Triplophysa yarkandensis; assembly: GCA_033220385.1. Taxonomy (NCBI): domain Eukaryota; kingdom Metazoa; phylum Chordata; class Actinopteri; order Cypriniformes; family Nemacheilidae; genus Triplophysa; species Triplophysa yarkandensis. The sequence continues at coordinate 67,610 of JAWHQN010000164.1, forward strand.
TTTGTCCAAAGCTTTGGTTTTATTATTTAAAGCCAGATAAATGAATCTTTGCTTAATGTTTCGTTTGAGAAGTAAACTTGTTTTATCTTTTAAATGAGCCGCCTTTCATATTTTCTTAGGCAATGCAATCAAATTGATTTCTATAAATTCTTAAAAAAATATTTATAAAATGTCTTAAATAAAAATGTAATGAATAAATGACTTAATAAATCATATAAATAAACATAAACAAAAATACATTATCAATGAAAAAACTATAAAGCTGCAGAAATCTGCCTTCAACCCTTTTTGTTTAATTTGCCTTCACTTACATTATCACTTCATTTTGTTTGTGTTTTTGGAATAACATATATATTATTTATTAAAAAGTATATGTGACATAATTCACCTTTCTTTCTTTAAGACAAAAAACTGTGAATGATGAATCGAGACATTTTCCATGAGATAAATAGCTTTATACAATCATCTGTGAAAATACGCATTGAAAGCTGCTAACAAATCAACAGTCACAAGCAAGTGTCAGAGCATGTGATTGGTGGGAAATAAAAGTGACAGAAGATCTAGAGTAACTTATACACAACATTTGATCCCAATTTCAAACTATCAGTTTACACTCATTCTCTTACATTCTCTCTTTAATAAAAAAAAGTTATGTAATGCCTGTTTACTCCAAGAACAATAAAAATCACAATAAATTTGATTTGAAGGATTATGATCCTCTGGATAAATGCCACTGTCCTCTAAAACTGATAAAACATCTTATACATTATTTGCATTGTTATTATTATCATCTATGGTGTGAACAGGTCTTTACAGATTAAGGAACAAATTAAAGACAATAAAAGTAGTTTATTTTACTATATTGTAACATGTTTGTAAAGTCATTTCGCATTAACCATGTTCCCTGCTTCTCATGTCATGAATCTCATTCACACTTCTGCATAATCTTGGCACTGAGTTTGGATAAGAGACAAAAACATCTTTGCATTTTGAAATTAGATTTACGTAAATCAAAGCAAAAATGCCTTCTTGAGTGAACTATCCCTTTAAGGTTAGATAAATAACACACAACAGACACTCAGCTTTACAATTGCATCAATAATCCCAAAAAGTGTAACGGCGGCAACATTTTATATTTATTTACTTGTGTTTTTGTTTTAAGTAAACAGCCTTGCAAGCAAAACTGAAAACGCTTGAAAAATGATAGAATATGGATTTGGACAGTCTATGGCAGGTTTAAACTGCACTGCGAAAGCTTTAATACAAGAACAATGAAAATCTGTCTGCAAGAATGACCTTGCCAACCTGAAACCAAAACATGATATGCTAAAGTATTTTTTTTAAATGTGATGGACCTTACAAAGTCCAGTGGCAGTTTAAGCCAGTTTTTACTGGAAGCGTTAATCAGTTCGACATAATAACTGGAATACAAAACATTCAGAACAAGTGCACGATCCAGCTTTCTGCATCCATGGCAGTGTTTCGTAAAAGGCTGATTTAACCCCAGCAGGGAAAGTCTGGAATGTGTTGATATGGTTTTCTCTGGGATTGACAAACGTTGACTGCTTCAGGAAAACACATTTATGTTCAGGAGTGAAAATGGTCAAGAAGGAAAAAGATTCTGGATGCATTCATGTCTCACTAAAGCTAAAGTTATTAAAAAAGGCCAAAAAAGTCAACATGAAACATTACATTTGACTTCTATAATGGGATGTATTTAAAATATAAATAAGAGAGGAACTTGATCCCTAAGGGATTTCATTGTATTGTGAAAAAAAGACCTGAATGTTAGTTGCAATAGCTTGAGGGATAGCAACAACATGAATAAATCATTCACAATTACATTACTACAAATAACAATTTCATGTTGACTTTCAGGCTGTCAAAACCAAATTGTTGTTTCTCAGGACAGGGTTGAAGAAAATCATTTCTAGATGTTGACTTCCTTTTCGTTTTTAAGATTATTTGCACATAGTGGTCACATTCATGTTGAAGTGCGAGTAAGAGTGCACTTTTGTGTAACATGCCCTTATAAACGTGTTTTGTGTGCGAGTATACACGCAAATCTAATGTGTGCAACACATATACAAATGTAAAAACATAAGAATACATACGATGTCAAATAATACGAAAGAAGACGTCAACGACGCTGTCAGATATCGTATCGGATGTGTCTGAGGCGATCTCAAACAGACAAAATGACACAAAACCTATCGCTCTGTGGCTCAATAGTCCATAAAAAAAGTCTTTGTACAGATAAAAAGTGTATCGGGGTATCAAAGTCCTTTGGATTTCCATCATATTCAGTTTTTCTCCACTTTGCACTTTTGTTTTAAGCGTCCAAATACCTCCAGTTTACATTCACGCTTCAACCCGTTTGTCTTTGACTCTGTTTGACAGAGAATGACTCATCTGTTGGAGTTTTTCTGGTTGGGTTGAAGAAAAGAAATAAGTTCGTTCCAACCAAAGTGCAAAAGTAAACATTCACTCCAGGCCGAAAGTGCTGGTCTCCTCTACTGCGGTCAGCATCTTCTCATACAGCATGGAGAACGAGGGATACGGGGGAAGATCTAGACGATTGAAACACGTGTGAGCCCTGTGATAAAAAATAAAGAAAAATTCTGTGTTTATAGCAGAAACCAAATGGATTTTTGAACACATTGCAGGATGTCCAGCTGGACCATCCTGTAGAATAGACCTGATGTTAGACAAAAAATTTCAGCCAACACTAGGTGATGTTTCAAAAATGTTATGTTGTTGAAATACATTTGTTGATTACCTGGGCAGAGAAGTAATCTTCCCCCATTTCTCTACACAGAAGCGGCGCGGTCCGTTGCTGCCCCGGAGCGATGCGAAGCCCTCGTACGGGATGCTGGACGTCCCTGTGACGAACTGACACAAAAGAGACATTTCAGCCATGACTCGAGAACACATACAGAACTATGTATTCGACACTCACTTGAAGCAGTCGGAGTCTCTGCTCATTGTTGAATCGCTCCACTGCTGCCCAGAACCAGCGAATCACAATGTGGTTGTCATGGTAACCTGTATGAACCAAAACCCAGTTCAGTCGGTTTATCTATAATGTGTCATTATGAATTATAGAGTGCATAAAACCAGTCATTTTCTTTAATCTTCTTAATGTAAAACTACAAAAAATAGCATAAGTGAAATAAATTCAATATTGACCATATAGAAAACATAGAAACTAAAATCATATTAATAATAAAGTTCAGAGGTGTGTCTTTACCTCCCCTGTACTCTGTATTATTTCTCCAATCTGACAGATCGATTTCGGCCGTTCCAGCGATCACCAGCTCCAGCTCACGCGCATCAAACACAGACACCAGCCGTGCATCTACAACCTACAGCACAGAGGACAGATCTCAATGCATTTTAAAATGTTAATATTTTTATTTAATATCTAAACATTTATTATTTAACGGATCAAATGATTGAAATTAATTAAGACTGTAACAATTGACATATTTTGTAACGTTTATTATCAATTTTTATTCGTAGTTTTATTGATAGTTTTTAATTCGATTTTTTTACTTTTTTAATTAATTTTAGTTTAATGCAAAAAAATAATGTGCTTTAATCAATTCTTAGTTTTTTATATAGGTATATAAGTCAAAATGATTATTTATATTTATTTCTGTATATAATATGTAACATATCTAATTTTCATTGAGTTTTTACCTTTATTTAAAAAAATTGTTTTAACCATATTTATTTTTATATAACCAAAATATTTTAATCGTTTTTAACCATATTTATTTTTATATAACCAAAATACTTCAATAGTTTTAACCATATTTATTTTTAAATAAACAAAACATTTTAATAGTTTTAACCACCACATTTATTTTTATATAAACAAATATTTTAATAGTTTTAACCACCACATTTATTTTTATATAAACAAAATGCTTTAATAGTTTTAACCACATTTATTTTTATATAAACAAAATGTTTTAATAGTTTTAACCATATTTATTTTGAAATAAACAAAATATTTTAATAGTTTTAACCATATTTATTATAAAAACCATAAGGAAGAAATACTAGTATCGGTCTCTCTCTACTGCATTTCAAGGGAATGATTGAACACACATTTGCAAAATAAGATGTCTTATGTCAATATGCAAGACCTTTTTGATTTATTGAAGTAATTATACATTTCTCAGACGTAGCAAATTTTGTGTGATGTTTTTTAAAATGATGAACGTTGAGTGTTGATAAGATTTTAGTACCTCATAAAATCCTCGTACGAGACTCTCGGTCTGCTGAACGACCCCTCTCTCAATACGCCATTTCACCATACGCTCAATGTATTCCTTCTTATTCTTCTCAGACACTGGGATATTTGCACCGCCTGGCTTCAGCTCACGCTCAGTGATCTAACAATTTAAAAGTGGACTTATAAAGCCTTCTGATAGCAAACAATAAAAGCCATGTGTGTTCAGACACATTTACCTGTCCAAACACCTCCTCATTGACGGTAAAGGTGAGGTCCAGCATATCCTCAATATCATTATCCTTCATCCACTGTAAACTCTGATGAAACTCTTCATCCAGGTACTCCAGGTCACTCAGATCACAAAGACTAAACACGTATAAAAACATCAACCACAAACACATTTCTAAACAAAAGAACATATTTCGAATAATGTTCTAAACAAAAGAACATTGACCCCTCACGTACAGAAGCAAACCAGTGAGACATTTTTCAAAATATCTTTTTCTGGGTTTTGCAGAAGAACGAGTCGTATACAGTACGGAGTCAGTTTAACTTACATCCGCAGCAGACCTTTGTAGAAGGGTCGTGTGAAAAAGGCATCAAGCAGATATTGATGGATAAGAGCCAGACCCAGTATACGGCCGCTAAAACGAAACCTGTGACGACAGGATAATCCGAAAATATAAACACTGTCAAATGCACGGTAGAAGCAATGCCGTGGACACTCACCACTCATGATGGTTGTCCACGAAGGCAGACATGGGGCTGATCTGAACGGTGTACGTGTCGTTGGCGGAATACTCGAACAGGCCGTAATACGGGTTAAAGAGCTCCCGCGACACCAGGAAGAAAAACTCGCGAGACGGGCCACTGTAGTCCAGTCTAAACACAAGCCAGAATAGAAAATGTAATTTCAACATCAATGAATCTGAATTTCAATGCTGATCAGAGATGGGTTGGCGCAGGACAGGTTGACCAGCCAAACACAACATGAGCTTGTCTTTTCAACAGGTTTTTTACAAGTTTACAAAAAAGATTTATTGAAGTATCTGTATACACTTTTAAGCTTAACATTAAACACTGACCCCTCCTCTCCAACGAAGCTGACGTAAAGTTTACTTCTTTGGAGATCTTTGCGTGAGTAGCACATGATCTGGTTGAAGGCGTCTTCCAGCAGGTGGTCTCTGCGGATGATCAACCTGACAGAAGACATGACAATCTGTGCTAGTGTCCTACAAAACAACACCACGGGATACAGTGTGAACGCTTACTTGACTTTGCCCGGCCCCTGTCCGTAACCTTTGGTCTCCAGTTTCCGATAGAAATTTCGAAGTTTGGCCTCAAAGTCTCGTTTGTAGGGTGCGGGGGCTCGTGCATTCGCCCGTTGTGTTCCTAAGAAGAGGAGAAAAGGTGACCATGCTGTTTATCTAAACACTTTATAAAAAATGTTAACAATTTAGATTTAAAAATTGTTTGGTTATATTGTCTGACATTGTAGAATAATGTAAACACTCAAACTTTATAATTGTCTAAACTACCGTTAAATAGTTTGGTGATACTTACATGTGCATTCATATTTTTAAGATTTTTAATAATAAATGCATCAAAATAATGAAATAAAACTGAGGTACTGTAGGACTTATGTTATAATACAAAAAACAATAATAAAATACAACATGTTATATTTGATCATCTTTAGAATTTGCAGAAATGTTTTATCGTCATTTTTAATAAAAAAATGTAAACATATTAAACATGTTAAGTACTTTTTTCAAACAAATTATACATATTAAGTAAAGTTTACAAATGTATTAAACATATTAAGTAAACATTTTTTATAATCACACTAAACATATTTAGAAAACATTTTTTATAATCATATTAAACATATTAAATAAACATTTTTTATTTAGAAAAGTTCATGAAAAAAACATGTATGTGTGCTCAACTCTATTTTTTATTAAACTGATTTTAGACATTAAGTCATACACCATAAGATTGAAAGTCTCAAAATATCACGAGAAACATTTCACTGTATATGAAACCGTTTGACCAGTAGTGTCAAATCTATATACTTAACATTTTATTCTGACTTTTAGGAGGATAAAAAGATGAGGAACAGACCTGGAGAGTTTTGAGGGGAGGAGACTGGAGACCCTCGAGGTGATTGACAGTAACTGGGGTGTAATAAGGCATGAGGTGGAACATATGACATCACATCCTCTTCAAACAAACTACAGAGAAAATACCATGAAATGTCATGATTATCAATAGAATATTGTGTTCGATTAAACATGTTCCACATTTGTGTGGCTTCAGATAACAAAACTGAATAAATCTGTTTTGTCATTTATCTGTTTGGTGCGATGATGCTTACCTGAGCAAAATCACTAAGTCGGCATCACTGGAGAGTCGAGCTAAACCAGACGGGCCTTCATTACGAATGAACTGCACTTTCTCCCTGCACAAACACGTGATGTGAACATCATTATATTATAATAAATAAGTCTAAATGTGTGTTGTTGTGAGATCTCACCTGAGTGAATGATTCCTTATAAGCTCAGGCTGTCTCTCCTGCAGGATCTCGAAAATGTTGGGCTGGCGCAGAAACGCTACGATTTTATCATTATAGGCTGAGGAGAAAGAGACAAACACTTGATCTTCGTGCAGAAATATAAAAGTAACACCAAAGTGAAATTTTATTCCAATCTAAATAGGATAAATGATTTACGTAGACGGACTACTGTCAACTACACAAACGTTTGATAAAGACTCACCAACAGGAACTAAATCTTGACACTGGTTGCGATTGGCTGTAAAGTTGTTGGGGGGTCGTGGCAGTACGACGGGTCCTGCATGTCGAGGGTCATCGCCAACCTGCGCCACAAAAGTCCCGAAGTACAGTGCAAGGTTATTTTAATTTACGAAAAAAGTTAGAGGTTTTTATATTTTTGTTTGGTTTCACCAATCTTATTGTTCACTGCATAGTCATAGCATCATTTTTTAATCATTTGTAGCATTTTGTCACACAGAAGAAGATTTACACCAGAGTATTTTTAAAAGTGTTTCTGAAATGTTTTTGTTCATTAAAATCACATAAAATAAAATGAAAATAATTTTTACTGGAAATCAGTAATCTAAACAATAAATTAAAATTTTTCTTCATAATCTTGAATAAGTTTAAAGCAGTTAAATTTAATAAACAAAAAAGTAGAATAAAAAATGTGTGCTATATAAAAAATAAATAATACATTGACAAACGAAAAAAAAAAAAAAAAAAAAAAAAACATGTTAAAAACATTCATCTAAAATATTTCTAAAAATGAAAATGGTTGCATATATTTCTAACAGAAAAATTACCAGAAATGACATTCTATCCAAATTTATATTGTGATAATTACATTGTCATTATTAAATGTTTAAACCGTTCAGTTCTCTTTGCATAATAATAAACTCAATGTTCAATCCTTTGTTGATCTTCTTTAATTTGAAATTTGATTTATCATTAGTGACAGTTCAGTAAGAGTTTCATTCCCTTGGTGTTTATCATTATTTATTATCATTTTCATATTACTATGAGGATTGAAAGATTACTGGAAGGACGTTTAGACCCAGTATTTGTTCACACACAGTCAATGACGAAGAGACTGCGAGTGTACTGACGTGAAAATGAGAGCAGTGCATGCTGGGACACGACAGATACCGCTAGTGAAAAATTAATCTGCTGATGTAAAGAGGCCTGAGAGAGCGATCTGTTCTCAACACTGTCGTAATGTGAGATTTTCCTAATAAAAATCCTGCTGAGACAATTTTATGAATATTACGAGACCTTGGTAATAAATGTCAAAAGAATTCATTACAATATCCCGTGCATGGATTTTCTAACTGATTGAATGAAGGCTTTAACAGTGATGTATACGAGCGGCTCACCTCTCCGGCGCTGTGGCTGCGCTGGCGGCTCAGGTGCTGCCGATGGACCAGAATGCTGCTGGGTCGAGCGCTCTGCAGCGGCAGACGCGGGTCTATGAAGCTGGTGGCCCTGCAGTTATGGTCCACGAAGAAAGGCTGAGGGTCACGAAAAAAACAAGCCGTTCAAAATCAGATGCATGACTCTCAAAGGAATATTCTGGGTTGTGTTCACAAGTCTTTTTATTTAGTATATAGGTGGCGTGCTGTTTTCGACCAGAAATGCAAAATATGTAAGAACTGTGTGTCATAAATAAATAATTAATAATAGATTACATTTTATAAATAATTCAAGCTAAAATTGAGAAAGTAAGAGGTAACATAATAAGAAATTAACAAAAACTGAATTTAAACAAATAAGTAATTGATTTTGTGTAAAACTAATATTGACAAGAAATCAAATGATCGCAGTAGATCCATCAGAAATAATTAAGCACAGCACAAATAAGAAGTAAACATAATATTGAAAGGAGGAAATTTAATAACTGTAATATATAAAGATCTTATAATAAATAGAGTAATACATAGATTAAATATTCTTTAAAAATTTTAAGCATAATAAATAAGTAGAAAATAAATCATAAATAAAAAACAATACTTTGTAAAGTGTGCAAACACAAAAGGACTTAATCTTTATTAAAAAAATTAATAAACTACCTTAAAAGAAATCAAATGAGTGTAATAAAAGAAATAAAGAAGCATAACAATTGAACAAGAAATGAAATAAATAAATTGCAAAACATGAAATGACAAAAAAAAACAAAAAAAAATGTGTATTAAATGTAAAAAATTAAATGTGTTGTAAAATGAAAGAATAAGACTAAACATTCTTTATATCAAGAGTTAGTGATTTCAGACCTTGCCCGTGTGATCGTGCTTCATTTCCCATCCCCGTGGCAGATCCAGCTGTTTGTTGGCGAACATGTTGAGGAAGGCCACCAGGTCTCGATTATGTTGGTAGCGTTCAAAGTGATGCGTGTCTCGTCGCACTTTACTGATCATGTGCTTCAGACACGTGTTACTTGTAAACATGCGATAGGCACTCTGACACAAAAATAGACAACCATCATGTTACGTTGACACAACATTTTAAAAGCTAATGCATGACAAAACTGTTTCTTCTACGCCACAGAGGGCCATATGGAGTGAATAATAAATGACGTACAGGGTTGGAATGCAGAACAGTAAAAAAATCCGGGCTGGTGAGAAACTTGGCGCAGGGAGACTGAAGCAGCAGAGACAGACGAGAACGAGAACTCGCAGGTCCAACCGCACCTTCACGCCGATATTCTGAAAAACAGATTTGTGTATTTATGTACAGCATATGTCTGTCGCTCATGCTATTGATAAGTACAATAATACTCAATGTATTGCATATATTGTATGCATTGTTCTCGTGTTTTGTACAAAACGCTTCTATAGTTCACGTCATTTGTATCAATCAAAAAATTTATTATATTTTAATGCTAACTTAAACAAACATGGATGAAAGTGTTTTTTATTTTTTCTATTTACCGCAGCTTAGGATAACCCTTGTAAAGTGTGTTTGTTTGTACCTGGTATGGATTGATGCATAATGTCAGTTTCATCAGAAGGCATCTCTGCAGCCTGCTCATCTGTCCTCTCATTGGTTATTGTCCTTCGAATACTCTGATACCTAAATAAAATAACAAGATAGATAGAGTCAAAATCCTCATTCAAACAAATTATTCTTATAATGTTTACTTCTAAGAGCTGAGATACTAAGATGTCATATTGTCTGGAAAGTCATGATATACAAAAAATAATCGGATGAACAATTTATTAAAATGAAGATGATTTATTTCAAAGTCAAAACCAGCCTACCAACTTTTTTATCAAATATATACTTTTCCCTAAGATTTTTTATTTTATGTCTTAAAGGGAAACAAATATTTGTTTTTTTATGACTGTTAGCATTAAAAAACAAGTAAACTTAAAATAAAGTAAATAAACTGTTTCCAAGAATTTCACTCACCAGGGCACATGTGCCATAGTGATGTGACAATAAAAGTGAATTGAAAAAGGAATTAAGATGAAAAGTTATAATTATAAAATTAGAAGAATAGAGACTTTACTCATGTTGGTATAAGTTAACCCAACAACAAATTACATAAAAAACTGAACAGAGAGAGATAATTTAAACGAGCTTGATATTAGCTTGTTGTGGTAACCGGAGCATGACATTTTAAAAAAGCTCTTTTCCACATGGGAGAGGATTAACAAATGTCATTATGAATCCCACAATATGAGATCTTAAGGTCATTGAACGCTCAAAACCCTTCTGAACCGCAGCTGGATTCCCAGCTCATGTGTGATTCCTCCGTGTGTTTGTTTGCAGGACTGACCTGCGGTTAAGCTGCTCCATCTGTTGAATGGAGTTGGACCTCTGAAGGACCTGAGGTGCAGGTGGGGCTGTGGGACGCTGCCAGGTGGTCGTTCTGTTCACGTGATCCACGTAGAAGATCCTGCCGTGACTGTCGATCCGAGCCTCCCAGTCTATGACATACATCATGACAGCAAACTTAAAGCAGCCATCTTGAATCTCACAACTTGCATCTTGTTTGGTCATAAAACATTAAAGGATGACCATCACAAAGAAAAGATTTCTTACTTGGTGGGAGAGGTTCATCCACTCTCTGATAGCGGCTGATGTCGTGCCGCACCGAAGGAAGCGACCTTACCGGCTGATGGCCGTTGACTTGAGCAGTCGCACCTGATGATGACACAACAAAATTATTTATGAACTCACAAACTCTCCTCATTATATACACTTGATTTCTCCACACGGGAAGATACCTGTCTCAGCATCCGTTGCCACAGCAACCTGCGCATCCTCAGCCACCCTCCTCGCATCATTGGTTGATTCCGCCCCTTCGGCCTGTGATGCATTAACCGATGCCTGCAGGCTCCGCCTCCTCCAGACCTCTCCGTCTTCCTCCTCCTCATTGGCGGCCCCGTTTGAGCCCCCCTGCTCTGATTGCTTGGCAGCAGTGGCTCCGCCCACTTCACCAGCTGAGTTGTAAGATGTAGAAGCCTCTGATGATGCCACTGCCTCCCCGTTACCTGCTTTTGGATCACCATCGCCATCCTACAATCAATAAAATTGCATTGTTTTTACGTGAATCAATATAAACTAAAAAAACAAGTAAACTTAAAATAAAGTAAATAAACTGTTTAAAAGTTGTGTATGTGAAAGAATGAAGTTCACCTGATAAACTCAAATATTTCTATAAGAACTCACAGATATATTAATGTACATTACAATCATGTATTTGTTAAATAAATAATAATTTTTTCAGTACCTGAACTAAAAAAATTTTTTATCCTAGAGAAATTAACTGTTGGATTTTGAACATTAAATAATTGTTTGAAATATTTAATGTTTTTAAACCATTTAATAAAGTCAAAATAACTGTTTATTTTTGTGATATTTACTAAGCCACATGAAAACATTGTTTGCAGAGTATGATGTGTTTAATGTAAAAACAAAAGTACCATATTTTATTTTTTGCAATTTTATAACTTCAGTTCAGAATAAACATCAGACCTGTGTTACGACAGTGGTCCGCTGTCGGTCGGCAGTGTTTCGTGTCAAATCGTGACTTCCCTCCACCCCTCCGTTTTGGCTGCTACTCGAACCCGATGTGGCAGCCTCCGTATCTGTGCCACCGCTTGCCGTTTCCGACTCCACCTTCTCCCAGTCTTTCACAGGACCCTTATTCTGTTCGGAGAAGTTGTGTCCTGACCCCGGTGCCCCGTTGGTCATCGCCGTATCCCGGGAAGCGTGTCCTTCCTCATCTTCATCAGAGTCTATATGAAGCATGGCATTGAGTCTGGTGTCTGTTGGAAAACTAGAGCGTAGTTTGGGGGACGCGGCTCCCAGCGGCCGGTCCCCGGGACCTTTCGGTGCCTCGATGGCATCCAGGTAATCATTAAGTGAGGTTTGTCTGTGTGTATGTCCTTCCCCCGGGTCTGGGATTGTGTCTCGTAGGGGCCGATCTTCGTCAGGGTCTGTGGAGAATTCGTTTGGTCTGAAGGCATCACCATTAAGGGACCCTTCGGAGCCAGCGGGTGAGGGTCCTCTGGTCACATGGGAGGCTGGGTGCAACGCATCCTCGTCATCTGATGGGCTTCCGGGGTCTCCGTTCACAGAGGACGCTCCCAGCAGGGACCCAATAGCATCTGAGAAAGTGCAAGAGATGATGTGGGACATATTTTCCTTTGAACTTTATTAAACTTAATAAACTCAAAAACATTTACAATGTTTACATGCTAATTATTTATTCAAAAGTTTTATTTTTTATTTTATTAAATACATTTTGAGTATATGTAAGTAAAAAATGAGTGAATCTCAATAACAATTTTGCAAAAATATTATGTTATTTTAAAAATATGTACTTTCATTTTTGTAGTCTTGTTAAATTAATATTTTTATTCATTACATAAATTAGAGATATTGCGATTTTTAATCAATTATTTAAATGTTTTCCACTGAAAAGTAACTATATAATGTCTTTAATGTCTTTAACTGTTAACAATTTTTGTGATTTTTCCAAAGCCACATGAAATATTTTTTACAGTGTGGTGAACAAATTAACTCAACCAAACCTTCATGTCCGTTGGAGGTAATATCCACTCTAAAATGAAGCTGCCCGCTCACATGATCGGTGGGCAGACGCCGAGAAAGAGTGTAACTCGCATACTGATCCCTGTTAATCACAGACACACACCAGAGCAAATTTGAACACAGATTTATACATTTTATTTATAAATATAATTTGTATTACTCTTCTGAGAGCTTTTTTAGCTACTGTTCATTAAATTTCTATATAAACCATTGGAAAATGTAGACTTCTAAAAATATACCACCGCTATTAATGGATGTTCATGAATAATAAAGTAAAATGTGAACACGGACCCAGCCGCATGTCTCTCCAGCAGTCTTTGAACCGGGATTATCAGCTGACCCAGAAAACGTTTGATGATCGGGCGACTTTTGGCAAATTTGTCCTTGACCTCGATTTCCAGAACGTCCGTCATCAATGCAACAAACGTGTACTTCTGTGAGAGAACATAAATATATGAATGTTAGTTTGAAGAATTGGGATACAAAGTTACGATGTGATAGCATGTGATTAGGATGTTTTAACATAACTATGTGTCAAATTTTAAGATAAACGATGTAAAATAACTTATATTTAACATGTGAAGCTGTTATACGAGATAAAATTAAGTAATTCCAACAACCCATTATTTAATAAAGTTTAATTGGTGTGATACCAATATATTTAATACTTAAATTATAGTTGTTTTTGTTTAATTATTTAGCTAAAATACAATTTTAAACTTCAATATTATAATTCAGATCATTTTTATAATTGAATATTGTCTGTAAATTCTATAGAAGTTGTTCGTACAACACAAAAAATATAGAAGATTGACAATATTTTTGAAAGAAATACGTAAGTTAAATTCTTTGTGTTTTTTTTTTATAATTGCCATACTATCACAAGGTTAACCCAACATAGTTCTATTGTATCAGACTGAGCTGACACAGCCTAAATAAATCTAAAAATAAGTCTTAAATATTTTCTGATCTATACCTCTCCGTGCCACACCGGATTGATGGTGTTAGATATGATGGATGTTCTTCTCTCTTGACCGTGGTGGGTGAATGTCGGGAAGCCGTTTCTCTTTCCCGGCTGGATGCTCATCTTCAGATACGGGTCTGGGTTAAAAAACATCCCTTTCTTCAAACCCTGAGCCCTGATATCTGAAAACACACAAACAATCTAAGAATATATACACTTCACTGTGACATGTCAGATGCACTGGCAGGTCTCCACCACAAGATGGCAGAAATATAACATTGTTTAATGAAATGACAATACACAGCATTGCTGATCTGTGAAAATATCCATATCACAGTCTGATGATTAGATGATAAAGAAAGGTTTTAACCATGATGTTAAAAAATGATTTGTAATATAAAATAAACTTTGTTAATGTGTATCAGTTATAAAACATTGGATATTTCTGAAATCCAGTGTGCGATGTATTTTTCTTTCATTTGCTCATACCTGATAAAGTGAAGCTGACCAATTTTCGGCAATGTTCCGTTACAGATTGTCCATCCAGCTGTCCTTCTTCCCCGACCTGTGGTGGACATCATAGCACAATAATACTGTTAATTTGATTAACTCTGATTTAAAGACGATTGCCAAAAGATGACAAATATCAAAACCCGTTGCCTCATTAAAGGGATAGCTTAACCAAAGATAACATCATCATTTACTCATCCTGGAGGTGTTTCTAATCTGTATACATTTTGATGACCGAAGAGAAAGATATTTGGACAAATGCTTGGTACCAAACAGATTCTGGATCCTTTAACCACATTAGAACACATTTCTGATGTTTTTTTTTGGTTCTGTAGAACATGAGAATGAGCTATTTAGAAGAATGTGCAGTAGGATAACAATGGGCTCTGTTAATTTGGACTACCATTTTATTCTTAATGTGATAGTCATTGAAGTCCGAGAACAAGCATTCTTTCAAATATCTTTTTCTCTGGTTTCAACCAAACAAAGATTTTTTTACAGATTTCAGTACTAAGGTGAGTAATTCATGACAGAATCTGTTTAAAAAACATACAATTATAGTGATTTTAGAAAAAAAATTGTATAGGCAGAAGCTGTGGTTAAGTTTTGTTGAGGGCAGTATATCATAAATAATTTAATTCCATTATGTTCCTGCTCATTAATATGTCAGTATATGTGATTTACGATTATAGACTCTCAGTACTTGCACGGCGGCTTATGAATATTTTCATGCATAATCTCATACGCATCATGTCAAGCCCATATTTAATTCACATTCAGATCAATCATTTTCTGCAGTGTTAGGGACTGATACAGGGACCTTTAAAAGACTGAGAATTCGCAAAAATTAAAATGATTTTAAAATTCATATTTTTGTGTTGAACGGAATAAAAAACATATGCAAAAATATATATATTTAAACTATAGCAGTCAATGGTGCACTTAGAAATTTAATTTTCTCACAATTCAAAAGAACATAGACATTTCTACAATTGAAGGTGAAAAATTCATGACCTACTTAATTTTTTTAAATTCTCAAACTAGATTTTTATATTTTATGTCTAAGGAACCCCATACAAGAACATCTTCCTACCATTAAAATGCAAATAATATAAATCTTTTTATTGAGAGAAAGGGCTTTAAATCTGGAAAGGCAGCGTTTTTTTCTAATGCAAAGTTGATGCTTCACTTTCTTTCGATTGTTCATTTGAAGTATCACTCACAGTTTAGATCTCATACCCTGAGCTCAAGCATTTGTCATTATCCACAACCATTAAATCACTAAGAATTTAATCAGTCGTTCACATAAAGAGGAGATGTGCTGTGGTTTACACTCATGTTACAGCATATGTGGATTGTGCCCTTTGCACTAGAAGCGTATCAAAGCCAGCTCTTGACTTCCTGTGCATTCCTTGCATGCCTGTGAGATATGATATGTCTCTATAGAGCTCAATTAAACTCCAACGTCTCATAATGGAGCCTACAGGCAGACGGACAGAGACAGACTGAGAAATACACACTCGCATCATTGTTTTTCTGAACGGACAAATGTTTACACATTTTCATAAGCTCAATGCACGACGTGTAGTCTAGGAGTGTTAAGCGAAGCTCAGGATTTACGGAGGCTAAATGTTTAAAGATTATTAAGTCAAGGCCCCGGTGAATGACTGATGAAGCCAAAAACAGAAGAGGACCAACATAATTTTAACAACTACAATATTGTACTCCCTGTTTTCTTATTTCCAGTAATCTCTTCGTTTTTTTTCTATCCACTCTAGTATGTTAGTAATGGTTTTGTATTTAGTCCGAAAATATTGTAAAGGTTTAATGTGTTGTCCATTTTAATACATACACCTTAGAATCAGAAGCATGAACCAAACCTGATGGGGCAAACCCCCCTACTGACTTTCTTTGAGTGGACAACACCACTGAAACATTTCTCAAAATATCTTCTATTGTGATTTACAGAAGAAAGAGTCAGACACAGGATTTAAAAGACTAGGGGTGATAACTGACCCTTCAGTATAGTGATAGTGATTTTTGAGTAATGTATCCCTTTAAATGTACACAAACAGCACAGTATGTATAACACACCTCTTTGGAAAGACATAACCAGCGTTGGGAGTTCGTGTTTGAGTTTTGAACACTACACAAACACATCTTTTAACCATGCAGATATATGATTTTAAAATATAACAATTTGAAACTGGAGGTGTAACCAGACTGATTGTTTACATCTTGGTCTATACTTTTAGAACATTTGCACTGAAATAAAGATGATGTCAAAGAAATATAAAAATATTTGCATATAAAAAATTATACTAACTATTACATTAAATTGCACTGAAAACTAGTTTATATTCATTTTAGTGACTCGAAACACTAAATACCTTGAGCTTAGAATAAAATTTAAGTTGTCTTCAGCTGGTGTGGACGCAAATATTGATATTGTTAGCATCTAAGTTAATATTATAATGTGAACGCATCTTTAGCCGTCGTTTAAAAATATAATAAAGAATAAGATCGTGTGCATAAGTTTATCTCAAATGAATAAAAAAAGCTTTTTAAAAATCTTTACTCAAAAGAGAGGTGCTACCACCCGCTTGTCTCAGGATTTCCACTGATTAGGCATCTCAGATGATGTTAATGTGCAAGAATCCCATCCAGAATCCATTACAACCAGAGACTTCAAACACAACCATATTAATATATTATCTGCCCATCTGCAGCCGACAACTCAAGCTACTGTAACTCAAGACCACACACACACACATGCACGCACGCAGGCACACACAAATGCACACACACTTACTGTAACTCCTGGGTTTTTTACTGTAATGCAGGGGGTTGTAGCCCTCAGCGCCCCGCTCACTCCATGATAATATTTAAAACAGATCTTGGTCTCAGCTGAGGAAAGACAAAGAAATGAAATATAAGATTTAAAAGATAAATAATTATACACACAGATATACTTTACATCATTTATTAATATTATTAGCAGTCTTGAAGCTTATACTGTACTGTGTATATATATATATATATATATATATATATATATTTACATTTAGGCATTTACCAGATGCTTTTATCCAATACACCTTACAAAGAATCGAGGAGACAATGAAGTGGTCAATAGTAGAAATAACAATAGGTGAAAAAGTGCTACAATGAGTTTACTAAGTTACAAAAGGCGAGATATAACCTTTAGGAGGGCGAAGATACATTTTTTTTATAAAGAGTGAGAATGTAAGAAAAGAGTTTTTAGTTTTATAATAAGTTAAAAGTTTTATATACATGAATATATAAAAATGTAGGACTATGAGACAAAGACTTTAAGACATCTGCATGAAATGTAATGATTAATGTCCACAAAAAACACACTAAAAGTAGGTAAAATGTCTACTCTGTTTAATTTTTTGGAAAATAAATTATGACAAAATTTGACTAAATAATGTTACATTGTTACATCACAAATTCAAATATATATTCAAATATATATATTTTATTCTTAAAATATTACATAACGCATTTTATTGTGCTTTAAATTAGTGAGAACTTCTTATTGACAAATGGACAAAACCTATGGAATAGTGGGAAATTAAATCAAGTGTACAATTGTAACAAATCAGCATGTGGGGTGAAAATATATGGACTTTTAATTTGTCATAAATTGATTTTTGTTACAGTATGCATGACATAGTTGTTACAAAGTATGACATTTTAGTGTCCGTCTTCTTTAAATGAGAGAGAAATGTAGAATATGTACTTTTTCTCAGAAAAATAAAAACATGAAAATAAATATAAACATCGTTGTTTTAACCATTTTTTGGACTTTGACTTATACGAATTTCAAAGTATAAAAAAGAGAAAACTGTTTATTAAATTTTGTTTTCTGCTTCTGCATTCACCACAAATGCCATGCAATGAATGGATGATATTGTCACTCTAAATGAGGGCAATCCTCATATTATAACCCGGCCTTCAAAACTCAAGTATAAAAGTCAAACAAGAGGGCTTACTTTTTATATATAATTGAATCACGTCGACTTTTTTTAACGACACTAGTAAACAGTCACCTGGTAAAAGTTTCACTTACCGTCCATGAAGTACGGCCCAGGCTCCAATCTCCAGACGATCTGACCCCTCTGAATACCATTAATACCACGGTTTTTCGAATCCCAGACGTTAGCCGGACACGTCTCATCTGTGAAGACACATAACACAGTGTGTAAATATTTGTCATACCTGGATAAATGAAGAATTAAAGAAGAAAGGCCTGGAGCCACATGACCTTGAAACAACTGAGGATTGGTTGGGACACATTTATGACAACACCGCTCATTCTTTCACAGGGCTTTTCTACAGGTCAAAAGAACAAATACAGTACAACAAAAGGTTTTGTCCAGAGAGTTTTTCCGAACTGGAGTTTAAGTGTTTCCTGTTCGTCAACTCGACGTGACCCTGATCAAACAAACCGCCTCGCAGCTTCCATCTGGCCCATAAATCTCCATACAGAACGCAGAAGTATAGCTCACTGCACTAACATACATGCATAATATATAAAGAGCACTAAAGTACAGATGCACAAAGAACTCTAACACCCACAGCTCAAACCTTCTGCATTAGTATACAGACTTCATATATATTACAGTATTCAGTGATTCAATAATGTTTAATACAAAATGCAAGTTCTTTCATATTATTCACTCTTTTCTAAAGACATACGACTTTCTTTCTTCAACACAACACCAAAGACGATATTTTGAAGAATGTTAATAACCGGCCAGCACTAAACCCCACTGACTTTCCTTCAATTTACATTTCTCTTTCTTTGTGTTCTACAATGTCAGATATAGGGTAGATAAGTAATGAAAATATGTTTCTTTTTGGGTAAACTATCCCCTTAAACATACACAAATAATGTATTATTCATCTTTTGGAAGACAGTGTTGGTCCAGAAGAACTATCTGTTTAAAGGAGGTGTATTCATGCATTCTAAATGCTTTAGAATGTTAAACATGAGTTGTTATGTTCAATGTGATCTATTTGTTAAAAACTGAGTTAGATGACAAAGTATTTCTGTGCACAATACAAACCCCTGTAAAGGCTTCAGAAAGGTTCTCAAATGTTCAACCTTTCACCGTCATAAGAATATTTATTGGCTATTAGCCCGTAAAATCAACGCACCAATAAGAGAGCGTGGAAGAACAAGAGCATCAGCGTGTACATTCCAGGAGGAAGCTGCTCACTTCCCGTCTACGAGATCTTAGCTTCATCTGGAAACAGTCGTAAAGCTGAATCTGTCTTCTATTAATGGAAGTCTAAACACATTTACGTGATATGAACAACACGATTCCACATGTCCAAGATTTACGTTCGATTGACAGAATCTGGCTGTAAAACCCCTCCTTTAAGTTCCTTTAACAATACACCAACCTTTGTTTTTAATCTCTTTAATTATAAAACTATGATTTATAGATAAATCGGCGTTGCTGCCAGACTTGTGAATTGGTTTATACGTTAATTACATTTGCATTCAAATCAAGATGATGTCATCGGTCAATAATTCTGAACTATTTTAAAAACTAACTTTTTATACCATACATGCTTTTATCCAAAGGGACATACATTGCATCATACTATACATTCATTCTAAGAATGTGCAATCCCTGGGATCAAACCACTGACCGTGGTGTTGCTGATGTCCTGTTCTAACCCCTGAGCTACAGGAAAGCAAGATTAATTGTTTATAATGAAATAATAAATCTCCATTAGATTAGAATATCTAGTGACAGTAAATAGACGGCTGTAATGAATTGACTGGCATTAATTCAAAGCAGACAGATGGCATTGAGGATAAATGGAGTCCATAAACACATTAGCTTTAATTTCAAGTATAATCAATACAACCACACACAAACCAGAGACCCGATAACCCACTCTTGATCTTTTGGCCTTTTGTGAAGGACATTTCAGTAAAAAGAATCAAGAGATAACATAAATCAACAAAATGTATTTGTTTACTAAAAACGTAAGTCTCAATGTGAGTCTTATGTAACAAAAAGAGAAACGCTTTTATTGACTTCATATTTATTTTAATCTCATACTATCTCTCGCCTCTACATGCATATTTTCTCTCGCACTTGTGAGTCACTTCAATGCTAAATAAATAAATGCAAATGAAGACAAATGCACTTTGATTTTGATTATTCTTCTAAAATCGCTACTACCCCAATCTGAAAAAGAGCTACATTTTCCCTTTAAGTCTTGACAGGTGAACAACACTAAACACATGACACTCTGCTCTCAAATACACACTTTAAGATCAAAATATCAAAACGGTGAGATCCTGTTGAAGACAGACATCTGATGTTTAATTCTGGGACACTATTCATAAGTCATCATCGCTGTTAATAGACCAGACTTGTCTGATGTGATCTAAAAATACTAGCTGAAACTATATCACTGATCTGGCTTCATTCCTTTTTTAAAGCACGTCTACAAAAAGTCACAACTCAGCTGACTCTGTCACATGAATCACATAAAAATCAATCGACTCTGGCTTCAGTGAAGCGATACCCTGTATTACCCAGTTTACTGGAAATCCAGCAACCACAGACGACCACGCGACCTAAAAAACATCCATAAAATAAACAAAATAATAACCAGAACAGAAAAATATTTTTATTGCTCATTATTTTTACGATAATTTTTCTAATTATTATTAATGATTATTATTTTATAATACTTTTGTTCTTTAAGGAATTAATATTTGGGGGTAGATACGCACACTTCCTAGTGACGTATAAATATTCCAAAAACAGGTTTTAATTTCTTTTTTACATTTTTAAGAAGCAGTATGGAGAATTCAATGCTATCTGGCGGGGAGCTTGATAATCTATAAAAAAATATGAAAGTTCCAATAATATCAAACAATATCTCTATAATTTATCGGTTTTAAATTCCTTTTTTCTTACATGTAGATATAAATCCCAATATCTTTATAAACCGTTATACACGATTCACAAAAGCACGTTGCTCTCTTCTTGTTAATATTATTATTATTATTATCAATAAAATACAACTTATACTTTTGTTTTGTATGATGTATGGGGACAGATATGCATAATTCATGATCACGTTCTAATAGTCCAAAGGCAGGTTTCATTTTCTTCTTTTTAATTAGGGGCAATGTGGAGAAGATTTCAATATTATAATTTTAAAATTCCTTATATCAATGTATTGGTAATGCATGAACAAACCAACAAAATCCCAGCACCACACCATCATTTCCACAAGTCCTCCAATCGTATTCCCAGGTAATATCAATAACCCATCTGTCAATGCATTCTGTGGGAAAGAAATGAGTCTGGTTAGGGCAGTTACAGGTCATACATCAGGTCCCGGTCGCTCCCGAGGGATGAATAAGACTACAGGTATAAAGGGAACTCCAGAGACTTTGTGTGGATCGATGGCTGGCACGTTCCCCGAGCGAAGCCCTTTATCCGGGACAGGCCACATAGGATTCTCTTCGGCCAGATCGATGGCTTCGTACAGATAAATGTAGTGCGAGGGATCACTTTCACTGACTGTAAATGTCTTTCTGCTCGTGAACCCTAGATCCATACGGTATACCACACTACACCAGAGTTGAACCCTACTGAAGTGTTAGGACATTTTCAAGTGTATTTTACTTGTACTTAATTTGACCTGAGTGATAGAAAGAAAGTACTAGATTTAAATGTACTGAAGCATTAAAGGTAAAAATCAAGTGGCATAGAAAGAATGATGCTTTATACTTTGCACTACACCAGTTAGCGTACATTACATTTTACAATGTAGTGCAGTGTACTTGAATAGAGTAAAAATACTCCCCTACTTTCCATATTTACATCAGACACATTTCACTTATACTTTGTACTTACGATATTCGAAATTTTACTGAAAACATTTGGGGCTCAGCTGCCTTAGAACACCACTAATGCCGCTTGTTTCCTACATCAAACTACAAATAACAGCTGCAATACTACATAAGACATCTGCAATTCTACCATATTGTAGTATAGTGACAACCAACCAAAGTTCTCTGTAATTCAACAGCATTTCCACGAGTAAGTAGTTAATAATCTTGATCCAGGATCACAGGTGGGTTCCAGCTGTCCACAGCCTCATGAGACAGGTTTAACTCATCCACCCACATCACTTCTACAAATCACAACACCAGCCGTTAAAAGCTCTCGAGGCCATCAGCGATACCGCTGAGTAATGACATTTAACCATCGGTGAGAGCGATGGTCCAAAAGAGAGAGTAATGCGAAAATAAAACACAGCTTACTTCTCGCGGCAATCAAGCCAATTGTAACTGAGTCAGCTGTATTTCTGTCTCTCGCTCATTTACATTTAACCGCTCGTGCTTCATATCTCATTATAAGAACAAGTTGCGACTCATCTATATTCAGTGGAGCAGCAAAGCAGATTCACCTTTCCTTTTACACCACGAAGATATGACTTAAGTCGTCAATGTTAGCCAAAAAAACTGCTCTCCAACTCCAACCAATTTCAACTTTAGGCATTTGGAAGATGTGCCTAATATGAATTTTTGTCAGTTTGTATGTTATAAACTTAAAGAACATCTCACCAATATGGTACAGTCCGATCCAGTCGGTGGCGTCCACTTCTTCTTTGATATCCCACGAGATGACCAGGTTTTGTCCTCGCCCGAGGGTGAACTGGTACATCGAGGCCGTTAAAGAAGAGCGGCTATCTGACGTCACTAGGTCTGTGTCGCTGTTTGCCCGCTGCAAGCCCATCGGCTCTGGAGCTCCTCCTCTGGAGCTTCCGCCATTTCTGGACGGACCCTGTGCTGAGAGGCTGCGGAGATTTTCGGGGCTCAGCGTGTAGCGCATATGCGGGCTACGCCGCCTTACCACAAGGAGATGTTCACGGGCGGTTGTGGTAGTGCTGGTTGCCATAGTGACCTGGGTAGTGGGGTGATGGGAAGCGACCTGGGTAGTGGGGTGATGGGAAGCGTGGTGGGGAGAGGAGGTCGGGTGATGAGGAAGGGACGTGTGGGGACGGGAACGGGGAGGGAGGACTGCCGTGGCTAACGAGGGGCGAATGGTGGAGGTCGGGCAGAGATGGGATGAAGAATCGGTGCCAAGAGGCTAAAAAAAGGGATGGGGTTGAGATTTGGGTTTAGGCCCAAAGTGGGCCAACTGGCCTTTGGTACGCAGGTTTTCTTTCGATCAGTTCCCTGGAAGTGATGTTTGGCAGTTTTTCTCTGATTCCAGATACCCAAAACAGTGGGGTGTTTCTAATTCATTAAATTAACTTAAAAAGAACTGAGCTGGGTCTCGAAAACCCAACTCACAAAGTCAAATCTCTCGAAGGTCCATATTTAAACTCTCAGTAGAATCATTGTGTAAAAGTATGGTGAAAAAATGTAAAAATGCAAAAAATTGGTATCATAACTGTACGAAAGAAAATTGTGAATCAGCTGCCACCGGCATTCTGACGTCCTTTCGGTTAATGCAGGCCGGTTCACTCCTGTCCATTTGTAATAGCCGAAGAGAATGACAATTAGATCTGAGATAGAACCTGATCTCCGACTTGCCTTAAAGTCCAGGAGTCGGACTGATACAGGGTTTCAGCCTGGGGTTGTTCAATTGGGCAGATACTCGAGGAAATGTAGGGGAACCTATAAGAGAAGGGATAGAAGGAGGAACATAATTAGACTTTGTAAATTCCATCTATTAATAGTTTCCCACTATTCTAAATGTTGAAAATGAACACTTTAAAAAAAAAACAATATATCAACTTTTTTTAAATGCTTGCTAATGCATCGGAACGTTTCATATAATTAAAAATTACACTTTGCTGACTGTCAGGCCTGCCTTCTTATATCGTGGGTAACCATGCCTCCCGTCCCTTAAATTAGCTCATTCTGCTCGAGTTGTCAGCACAGGTTTTCCAAAGGGTGTGAAGCACCAACGATGCCGTCTGCTAGCCTACCGCGGCACGTTCTGGCAACTCACCAAACACTGCGGACGCTACAGCCAAAACCATCCAGCTCTCACAATGCTAACGTCTGTAGTCTAGCCTACAGACACCGTCCCATTCAACAGCCAGACACTGGCAGCTACATACGTTCTTGAGCACGTTGTTTTCCTATTGTGTTTCCTACTGACGGATAAACCAGCCACATTACCTAGTAACCTCCTAGCATGCTGCTAACAATCAGTGGAAACCCCTTAGCAACCGCAATGCATGATTTGACAACAACCCACAAACCTGTAGGAACACCTAAGTAGCTAAAGACAACCGGCTAACAATAAAACACTGACCAGGATGGGGTAACAATATCTCAGAACTATGAGAAAAGTGCATGGAAACAACCCAGTAACATCCTCAAACCCCTTAGCAACCACCTTGGTAACCTCAGTTTTAGCTTGTTGTTAGCCTAATGGCAAAGACAGGCTAACAATGGATAGATTGCTAACTGCTTAGCGCTGTGCATACAAAACACTCGGAACATCTGAACTACATACAATTATAAAAAAATAAGTATACTTGAAGTTCATTATATTATGTATATTCAAGTATACTCAAGTAAAAATCAAGAATTTGTATAAATTATTCCTTTTTAGGTAGTATACTTGATAGTGTGCTTATAGCGCTTTGAACTAAATTTACGTACTTTCTAGTTTATAAAAGTATCCTATTTTAAGTTAAAATTAAGTTTGCTCATAACACACTTAAATAAACTTATTCTTAAGGTTAGCAGACGTAGCAATGACACAAAAAACCATAACTACCATTCAAAACACCTTAACAAACCCATAGCAACGACCAAGCATAACAAACGAACAATCATTTTGAACACTTCCGCCAATTTACAGCAACATGCTAACAAACACACAATTGAAATTGCAAAACAAAGTATAGACAACAATTCGGAAAACCTTAGCCAGCACCTAGCAACGTCCTAGCAACTACCATTACATCCTAACAACAAGTTTCGACGCAATCGCACAGTAGCGTGCTAAAGAGTAGCGAGGAAATTGCATAGCAATGCATAGACGACCGCTCAGAGCAACTTAGCGACCATGTCGCAACATCCTAGCACCAACTTGGCCTGCGCGGCAACATCAAATCAGAACACCTTAGCAACTGCATAGCAACAACTAACAGCATCATAGCACGATCAAGCATAACACAATATACGCATGAGGGTGCGTAAATAGGCCATGAAAAGCTTTAAAAGGTTTCTATGTTTGATTAAAAGCCTGCAAGTGTGCAGAATTGGTAACATAATAAAAAGCTGTTACAATAATTAATATATGGACGATACGTATCGCTTCAGATGGACACTCGCTAGTTACGAACAAATCAAAACCATTGCATGCATCCGCTTGAGAAAATTGGTTAATTTGTTATCATAAGCGTGTCATTTTCTTCATAATCGTGCATTGGACATGGACATCATGGACACTATTGCGGAGAATCTACAGAACTTAAAAAAGCTTTGATTAATCATTGAATAATCGTTAATGACTCAAGTTTGGTTACCAACTTTTTTCAAAATATCTTCTTTTGGGTTCTGCAGAAAAAAAGTCATAGCGGTTTTAAATGACAGGAGCGCCCGAGCTAATGATGACAGAATTTCAATTTTGGGTAAACCGTTATATTAATTCTTGTGACGTATTTTTATCATGGCTTAAATCCAAGATGTTTTAAGGCCGTGGAGATGTGGTTATGCAATTTCTGCTCCTCCCTCCAAATTCAATCACTTTCTCTCTCTGGCTCTGGCTCGTCTCTCCTCCATCCGTCTCTGTTTTTCATCATATCTTCGTCCCTGGGTAATTGAGTCCTCACGAAACCATCCAAACATTCATTTATCACAATAGCTGCTCTGTCCAGCGCAGCGTATTTAAACATACAATCAACTTTTTCCATTCCAATTCTATCCGGTTTTATAGTCTCCTCTATAAAATAACTTCTCTTTTCAAATCAAAATCAAACAATTTGAAATAGTAAAAGTTTCTCTGGTGAATTCTCTGTTTTGTGTAAAAACGTGGATGTGAGGCCGTGAAGGTCCCGCCGGGCGGTCTGGTGCTTATATAACTGGCATGCTGTTACTCTCCCACACATTTCTGCGCTGCATTGTTTAAAATCCGACAGCAGAACTCTTTCCAGGGAAATGACACTATCAATGGAACAGACACGATTGTCGAGTCAAGGGCTGACAGGTGAGGTGTGTTTACTCATCCGTGAGGTGCATGTGTATTCGGTTGTGTACCCAGCATCGCATATATAAAAAAAAACATAAAACGGGATAAAACACGAAGCAAGAGATGTGACTTACATATGGACTTTAAATATTTTTTTATATAAAAAAACATAAAACGGGATAAAACACGAAGCATGAGATGTGACTTACATATGGACTTTAAATATTGGTTTCAATAAAAAGTCTGTTATTATATTTTGTCACACCTTGAGAAAGATATTTGAAAGAATGTGCACACTGAGAAAATTACTTTAGTCTGTTGAACACAAAATTTTACATTTTAAAGTATGCAAGAAAGAAAAAAAGTTCTGCGGCACTTTTGACTATGATTGTTATCACTGTTTTTACATAAAAGCTTTGAAATTAAGTAAATATACTTTGTAAATTTATAAATCTGTTTGCCCCTACTATTTATATCAGAATTCACCCAAAAAATATTGGTTTATATTACAATTATTTATGTTAATAAAATATATTTTTCATAACATGATTGTTTTGTGTTAATTCTTTTAGATGTTTTTGAAATAATTAATTTAATATTTTAAACTGAAAAGAAATGATTTAATATCTCTTAAAGATTTTTGTTAGGTAGAAGAACTGATTATTTTTGTGATATTTAGTAAGCCACATGAACTATTTTTCACAAATTATACTCAATGGGGCCCTGGAGGTAAAAAGAACTCATCAAAATACCTTTTCTGTGTTCAATCAATCAAATATTTGTTTAAAGGTTTGGAACAACAAAAGAGAAAGTAATTCAAAACACAATTTTCATTTTTGGCTGAACTATCCCTTTAATCTAAATTTCCTGTTCATTTTAATCATTTTCCTTTATATCACCATCTCTAACAACTTTTTTATCTTTACATGTCATTAAGTTCCTTTAAAATTTATGATAAATCTGACGTCAGAGTTCATGTTTAGCATTAAGATTCCCATAAGGTATTTCAAGTCATGTCACCTTTCTCAAGTCTATATTTAAACATCATCACAGTTACATAAAGCTTCTGTTGTATTTGTTCATCATTATATCACTTGATCAGAAGCATCTACACTAAGCTGTCAGAGCTAAATCTCACAGGAGTGACTGCAGTGTTGTACAAAAGCATCACCAGGGAAAGCATCAGATCCTTCAAACACATCTGTACGGATGGTTGAACTTCCTGGACTGGTAAACTAAGCAAAAACATAATCTAGAAGTGATGAAAAACAGGCCTTCACTTGTTTACATGACAGAAACGGTTCTCGAAACAAACGCGAGGCCAGACGATCAATCTGAAACATGCGATTGGATTTTTGAGTGTGGTTTGCCTTCAGTCTGTGGCCAGAGGGTATTTTTACCAACTTTAAGCTCTGAATGTTCCCAACAGAGTGATCGGAAAAACGGTTTGGGAGTTAAACACATCAATTATTCTGTGACGAATCACACTGTCCTCATTACTATGCTCACATGGTGTCATTTCTACATAAAATGCTATACTATATGCACTGTGAATGCACTGTAAATTGACTAAAATAGACTAAAGAATCAAACAAACACATACAACTTTGTTGAAACACACTTACTCCGCTCTAAAATTAAAATTCGGTTGTGAATTGTTACATACATCTACAGAATATTATGCATTTATACATTGTTTCAAACTAAAAAAAATATTGAACACAAAGAGAGAGATTTAGAAGAATGTTAGCTACACACCGAAGAATGACTGCCACATCCAAATATCATTAAAATGGTAATCAAAGTTGCCCCAGAGCTGCTTTTTTATCCCACGTTCTTCAAAATATCTTGCTTTGCCCTCAAAAGAACAAAAACTATACAATCATTTATACTGCTTTTATACATTTATACAAGATTTGAGACAACTCGATGGACAGTAGTTCAGCCATTTTTCATTTCCGGTGGAGCATTTTAAAGCCTTTATTTTAAAGTTCAAATAAGCTTTCCAAGTCACTTGAATTGTATAATAAACAGCCTTAAAATATTGTTTTGTATATTTTTACGGTTTTGATGTATGTTGCTTGGGTTTAAAACCTGGTGATGTTAATGCAATACAAGCTACAGATAGACAATAAATTACAGAATGAGAAGCTTTTCAAATTCAGATCCAACTATGAATGTCTCGCGTTGATGCTCCTAAAAGCATCAATCTGGTTGAGATCATATGATGAACGCATGACGGTCAGCACCAGGTGGATGTAATAGGACCATGAGGGGATGTAGACTGTCGAGAGAGCCGACAGAGAGTGTTAGATATCTCAATCATTCCTCGCTTCTGATGTGATGGTCAGCGTGATATTTTCACACCAGTGCTTAATATCACAGAGACTCAAGCTGAGATGGCTGAGATACAGTCAGAAAACAAATCTGGGTCAATCATTCTCCCCATGTCCCCGCTCATCCCTAACAGACAGCCGAGGAAAACTTTGAAGCTATTTAAAGAGTCAGTTCACCTAAAAATACAAATTCTGTCAGCATTCCTGTTGTTTTATAACTGCGTGACTTACTTTTTCCAGTTGAAAACCAAAACTTCGGTTTGGCTTGTTTATTATTACATTAAAGAACTGTCAACCTACAGAAAAAAATACTGAAACATCTTTTTTAAAATGTCTCAAAAATTCATGTTTTTCAAAAAAATCTAAATCTTTTTTTTTTATTGCAGATTTATTTTTCTAATCGTATTGTCATCTCTTACTGAAATATAAAATAGCAGATTACATTATGTAATTTTATTTTTGACAGGAACTTGGGACTCTCTAGCAACAGTAATAAAACACGCAAAAATATTTTTTATCAACAAATGTGTCACAAAAACGTTTATGAAGTTATTAAATTCTTTTTTATTAAAGATTTATTTAAAGGCTGCATACTCTTATTCTATCGGCAACTCTATTTAAAACATAAAACATTACTTTACATTTATTTTTACAGGGACAAGGGACTCTCTAGCTACAGTATTAAAAAAATTAAATGTATTTAAACAACAAATTAGTCACATAAATGCAGTGTTTACCAAATAATTCAAATTCGGATTTTTATCTAATGTTTCATTCTCTTTATCATTATTCCTTTTTAAAATATAAAAAAACTAAATATTGTTCATACTTTTTAATTTTTACGTCCTGACTGCTTGAATTATAAATCAAGCATAAAAAATACTGACCTGCATAAAGTGCAAACAAGTGAACAAATCACTTTCATGAACCGATTCAAACGATTCGACTCACTGAATCCTCTTTAAATCAAAATCCGCATTCAGTAGATGAGGCTGCTCGCTGGGTGAGGATTAACAGGAGAATGGATAGATTTATCAGTCACAGCATTAATCCCTGTCTTACCACGGTTTTATTTCATTTCTTTGGCTTTTCTCTCTCTCTCTCTTCCCACAAACACAAATGCAGAGACTTTAGTCTGCAGTTTTCTCATTTCATTTCAGCCTTCTGCACCTGTTCCATTGATTTTTTCATTATGATGAGATTGTTTTTCCCAGTCTGCATGGCATACGCCTCTCTTTTAGATTTTTCTAATACAATAATCTTCTTCTTTTCAATCAACAAACAGTATTTCCTCATTAATGCTTTCTATTTTACAATCACGTGTGTTGCAGATTATAGTCACAATATAAAAATCCATCAAATAGAAACCCCAACACCTCCACCGCAAAATCATCCAGTTACCCACCCTAAATGCATGCCGCTGGCCTGCTCCGGTTGGTTTTAAGTAATTTGGGATGTGTTCTCTCCCCACAGCCTTAAACAGGTCAGTCTGTGGCGCCGACGGCTGTGGTTGTAATTCTGCCAGGAACTGTCAGTTCACCTAAGATCCATTAGCTAATGATCTTATATCCTGTCCCGTCCTTACAGCTCTTCCTCCTAAAGCGTCAGCCGGAGGATGACTGACTCAGCTCTCCCCCGGTCTGAAGCGTCCTGCGAGAGGTTCTACCTTCGAACCACAGGCCTGACGTATACATCGAGACACCGGGACAAAGCCTAGAGTTTATCCCCCAAACGAAGGGATATCCGAGGTTCTTCCCTTTATTTTGACATTACAGCATTGTGTCCCCTGGAAAAGAAACAATAGCGCTGATTATAAACAATCAGCTTTTTTCCATCACAACCATTACACAGTTCCTTTACATTGGTTGTTGTTTTCCAGATATAATGCCACAAATACAACCATAAAGTGTTTCATGTGGCTTGTTTAAAATCAATTGAAGACCTATATGTACTGCATAATATCTTTTAATAAATTCAATTTTAGTGGAAAACATTAAAATAAATGGGTGAAACCGAACAGTTAATTTCTCAAATTTGTAATTTATTTAGGGTTTTTTTTTTGCTCGTTTTTAAGTTTATGTAATATACAACGATATTTTCGGTGAATTAGTTAATCAGATATACTTCATTGTATTCATATATACAAAATGTAAACAGTTCTTTTACTAAATTTCAAAGCTTTAAATTTGTAACTTTTTGTGTAATGTTGAAACACTGTAATTTGTTTTGAGTGTCGAGACAGTTTCCATTAAAGTCAATACGAAACCCCAATCAAAACTTACAAAAATATTTGTAGTTAATTTAAATAGACACATAATCAATTGCATCATCCATGACCCCAATGTAAGGATTGTTATTTTTCCCTTTGATAAGATCATCTCCACACCGGATGAGGAAATGACCACCTAAACAGATGTGATGAGTCACTGGAGAAGAATTTCTGACTTCCCTTACAAAAGGTTTAACATCCACCAACGTAAGGTCAAGGTTACAATACTTTATTTTTAGGTTTTTCTCCTAAGCTAAACAGTCAAACTTGCAAGTATTTCCTGTGCACACCTCAGGAGTGTCTCAAAGTAATCTTAGATCAGAGCAAAGACACTGACAATCTGACAACCCGCTCAAGCTATTATATTGAAAATTAATTATTATTATTATCAAGTCCCATGTTTCTTTTCAACTATCTTTCTCTGATGATAGATCAATCAACACAACTGTCTCAGCTGACAAACAACAAAAGACAGATCAAAAGAAAGGCAAAGAGGAAAGAAAGAAAGAAAGAAAGAAAGAAAGAAAGAAAGAAAGGAACAAAAGAGGAAAGAAAGAAAGAAAGGAACGACGAGGAAAGAAAGAAAGAAAGAAAGAAAGAAAGGAACAAAAGAGGAAAGAAAGAAAGAAAGAAAGAAAGAAAGAAAGAAAGGAACGACGAGGAAAGAAAGAAAGAAAGAAAGAAAGAAAGAAAGAAAGAAAGAAAGAAAGGAACAAAAGAGGAAAGAAAGAAAGAAAGGAACGACGAGGAAAGAAAGAAAGAAAGAAAGAAAGGAACAAAAGAGGAAAGAAAGAAAGAAAGAAAGAAAGAAAGAAAGAAAGAAAGAAAGGAACGACGAGGAAAGAAAGAAAGAAAGAAAGAAAGAAAGGAACGACGAGGAAAAAAAGAAAGAAAGAAAGAAAGAAAGAAAGAAAGGAACAAAAGAGGAAAGAAAGAAAGAAAGAAAGGAACGACGAGGAAAGAAAGAAAGAAAGAAAGAAAGAAAGAAATTAAGAAAGAAAAAGGAAGGACAGAAAGACAGACAGACACACACAGACAGACACACACAGGTTGATAGACAGACAGACAGACACACACAGACAGACACACACACAGACAGACACACACAGACAGACACACACAGACAGACACACACACAGACAGAGACACACAGACAGACACACACAGGTTGACAGACAGACAGACAGACACACACACACACACACACACAGGTTGACAGACAGATAAAAAGACACCGACAGACAGACAGACAGAAAGACTCAGACAGACACACACACATACAGATAGACAGACACACAAACAGACAGAAAGAAAGAAAGAAAGAAAGAAAGAAAGAAAGAAAGAAAGACAGACAGACAGACAGAAAGAAGGACAGATAGAGACAGACAGACACACAGACAGAAAAAAAAGAAACAGACAGACAGACAGACAGACAAAAAGACAGAGGCATATAGACAGACGTCAAAGACAGACAGACAAAAAGACACAGACAGACGTCATAGACACACAGACAAATGTCAAAGATAGACGTCATAGACATACAGACAGACAAACATAACAGAGAGACAGACAGACAGAATGAAAGCGTGAAAGAAAACCAAAAGAATATACAAAAAAGCGAAAGAAAAGTAAAAGAACAAAATACAAATGATTGAAACAGCAAAAGAAACAAAAGAAAGAACAAGGAAAGAAAGAAAGAATAATAAAGATAATCATTACCATTAACTACTGACACAGAGTGTTAACTGTTTAACATTAAACTCTGCGTGTGACATCATCAACTAACTCTTTTCTGTCTCTATTTAACTCTTGTAAGATTAAATGTAAAGAAAGTTTAGCTTTAAGGAACACACCCACTGTTAAACCTTCAGTGTTTTTATTTATACAGCGTTAAGGCTCACACTATTTATAAATGAAGCAGCCGATCCCGAGTACTCGAGTGGCAAAGCACTGACCCATATCTGAGACCACATTATAGATGCCAGCTGTTGTTCTCAAGCAAACAATAAGCTAATAAACAACCATAATGTGTTTACAAGAGTGATGCAGTTTAATTAAAAATGAAATGAAAAATAAGTACATGATCAGATAAAGGTTTGTATCAGTTTTGACCATGCTTTTCGGACAGACAGTCTCTATTTCAGGCCAAAAGTGAACATTAGTTGTGTTTTTGACTTTAAGTTTAGAGAAACATCAGGAAATAGCCTTGACTTTTTCCTGTCTCTATTCTACATACAAAACAAACTGTTAAAAATAAAGCATTACCTAACGACTACAATCATGCAGAGACAAGGATATTCCCAATACTCCTGTCGATCTAAAACCGATCACACAAACAAGTGCAAATGTCACGCGTTTGTCACAGAATGTCAAACATGTTCAAATTGTTTTCATGACGTTTCGTCACTTAGACTACGATAAAGCTATTTATGATTTATTCATAATTTTAAATATATATATTTTAAATTGTCAGCCTTGATAGTTATTTTAGAATATTTTGTAATTATTTTATAATAAAAACTAAACATGAACGACTTCAGGCTTCTTTTTCCTCCTAGTGATGTTAAAAATCAAGAGTCGTGGGTATTTTTGGGCCTTTTGAAAAACTATAGTCTCTTTTTGGGAGAACAACATATGAATGCATTACATCTGTCAAGCTTTGCATAAAATGTGACAAACTTGATTGTTTTTGAATTAATGGTAGTATATTGATTTACTAACATGAACTAATTTAAGATTACATTTACATTTACATTTAGGCATTTAGCAGACGCTTTTATCCAAAGCGACTTACAATAGTATATGATACAACTTATAAGATGAATAACTATTCATGTTAGTTCATAGTGAATTAACTCGTGTTAACAAATACCAATTTTGATGTTATAGATGTACAGTACATGCTGAAATGAACATTAATTGTTTACGGCTCATTGATTACAAAGAAATAATAAATGATAAATAAAACAGATGCTAATAATAATAATATACAAATATGCAGTTGTTTATTGGTCTTGCAAAAGTTGGCAACACTGAAGCACCCAGACAAGAGACAGAACTTAAATTTGAGAAAAGCGTTTCAGTATGGTGAAAATGTATAAAAATGTTCTCAACCTTTCACTGTTTATAAAATGATTGTACTTTATATCCCAACAATGAATAACGTCACAAATGATAAATGCTTTAGCTTCCAGGTTTTCACCGACAGCATCAAGCCTAAAAACGCAAATCAGATTCTAACCCACGCTGTCCAAAAAAAACCCAACTATCCTGATGGAACATGTCCTAAATAAACGCTGCATCTATAATCATAAGCAAAGAAAAGCAAAATGCATTGTTAGTAACTCATAAAGATTAACACCGTAAGCACATAAGAACTGTAACCCTGACGTAGACGTATCTGTTGAGATGATATACTCTTCTTCTTAAGCAGGTAAATAAGGAAACTCAAACAAGCTTACAGAATGTTGTCTTACATGGCATTGCCCTTGACTTCAAACCAGCGTTTGACCGAAACAGGCTTACGATAAACTTACGATAATTCCATCCTGTGGTTACTTTGTTTAGGGTTTTTCATCAGTAAGGCTTTTGGCAATATTTTACAATATAACTATTCAGATTCATGTTGGTAAATGTTCTTTATTTACCATGATTCTTATGCTTTTCCACATTTCGTATTTTATGATTGTATTACTTTAAATGTATAATGAACCAATGTGATAAAT
>JAWHQN010000164.1:107500-140000 GCA_033220385.1 Triplophysa yarkandensis
TGGATTCCTATTAGAATTGATTATATTTCTTATAGAAATACTTTTCAAATAAAGAAATCCAGAAAATTAGAATCCAGAACAAATTTCTTATAATATTCCTATAGGAATAATTCTAAATTATGATTGAAATTCTTATTAGAATCCAGAACAAATTTCTTATAATATTCCTATAGAAATAATTCCAAAATATGATAGAAATTCATATATGAATCCAGATCAAATTTCTTATAATATTCCTATAGAAATAATTCCAAAATATGATAGAAATTCATATTAGAATCCAGAACAAATTTCTTATAATATTCCTATAGAAATAATTCCAAAATATGATAGAAATTCATATATGAATCCAGAACAAATTTCTTATAATATTCCTATAGAAATAATTCCAAAATATGATAGAAATTCATATTAGAATCCAGAACAAATTTCTTATAATATTCCTATAGAAATAATTCCAAAATATGATAGAAATTCATATTAGAATCCAGAACAAATTTCTTATAATATTCCTATAGAAATAATTCCAAAATATGATAGAAATTCATATTAGAATCCAGAACAAATTTCTTATAATATTCCTATAGGAATAATTCTAAAATATGATAGAAATTCATATTAGAATCCGAAACAAATTTCAGTAGGATTTCTTGACAAGGGTAAGATGTCTCTACAACATCTACTGTGTAAAATCATCCACTTGATCATCTTAGAAAGAGCTGTTGTAATTCTTAAAATAAAATAACTAGAACTAGATGTCTATATAATATCTGTCATCTCAGGTGTAGATTACAGATGAGCAAACAATGTCGGCCAAAGTTCTTAGGACTTCAAGGGAAAGTTTTATAAGTCTTGATGCATGAGCAAAAATATGTTTAAAAGTAAAAGCATAAACAATAAGGGTCGGAAACTTGATTTTACTACATTGATTAATAATCTGACATGATTTAGAATAGATGTGCAACAGGTCTTTCTAAGATACTCTATATTGCCAAAAGTATTTGCAAACCCATCCAAATCATCAAAATCTGGGTTTTCCAATAACTCACTCTGAATGTTTCAGCATCCAAAGACATTTGGACAATTCCATGCTCCCAATTTTGTGTGAACATTTTGGATCTGACCCTTTCCTCTTCCAACATGACATCAGTATACAAAGCAAGGTCCATAAAGACATGGATGACAGAGTCTGATGTGGATGAACTTGACTGTCCTGACCTCAACGTGATAGAACACCTTTGAGATGAATTAAAGTAGAGACTGAGAACCAGACCTTCTCATCCAACATCTGTGTGTGACCTCACAATTGCTCTTCTGGAAGAATGGTGAAACATTCCCATAAACACACTCATAAACCTGCGGACAGCCTTCCCAGAAATGATGAAGCTGTTATAAAGTGTGAACAGACATCATATTGAACCCAATAGTTTAGGAAAGAGTATCAATTAAGATCATATGCGAGTCGATGCAGATGAGCGAATACTTTTGGCAATGTAACGTGTACATAGCAGATTTTACACAGCAGATGTTTTCCAGATCTTAAAATCTTTTGCAGACATTACCGTTGGAGTAAGCAAACATTTTAGCTTAATTACTGAAATTGTACTGTAATAAATGTAACTTTGACTACATTGTAGACCTTATGTAGTAAAAATATAAAATATTTTAAAGGTTTTTAACATTTAAAGCTATGAGATGAATAAACCTTGGTTTACTTTGAATGTGGTGATGAGTAATGACCCAAAATATTCAATGAATTATTCATCGAATTCATTCATAAAGAACCGGATGAAATGTTTCGCTTTTATTAATTTTTCTTCTACCAATCGTGTTACCCAGAATGTAAGCAGGGCAATAAATCTATAACAATTACCTCCAAAAACATTCAATTTTGTAATTTGTTGAATTTTAATTTTTTTGCGGATATACACTTCCACTTATAAACCTCAAATTTGTATAATACCCAATCTGCAGACTTTTGCAAAATTTCACTGTCAATGAAACACAATGATACACAATTAAACTGACAATTAAACTTTAAAACAAGCTAACAATAATATAGTTAGACTAGGTATAAGTCACCTCATGCCAATAATAAATAACATTATTTAAAATATTGTCATGTTATTTTATTTTTTAAAAAACTGTACAACGAAATATCATTTTTACACAATACAGTAGGTGTATATGAGTCGCCGGGCCATGTCTTTGTTTCCACTGGATTGATAAATGAGCGCTAAATTGTAGGCAATCTCTCTTCTCAAGTCCACCTGATCATCTTCAATTCCCTTCAAATAAAAAGCAGAAATGCAACAATTTC
Source organism: Triplophysa yarkandensis (assembly GCA_033220385.1). Taxonomy (NCBI): domain Eukaryota; kingdom Metazoa; phylum Chordata; class Actinopteri; order Cypriniformes; family Nemacheilidae; genus Triplophysa; species Triplophysa yarkandensis. Next base: position 109,821 of record JAWHQN010000164.1, read on the forward strand.
ACCCGCATTTTGTGCAGCATTATTTATCCGTTATCCTTTAGGTGTGAATAAATGTCAAATGATTGTATTTATTATTTACAAAAAGAAAAATCAAAGCTTAACTTCACGAATTAGCAATTAATCAAACCTCTACAGCAATATAACAATTATGAAAGCACATGAAAAATGACAAACTTAAGTGACAAGTTTTTTTTATTATTTACCTTTGGTTAACTAGATCGCAAAGGTGTCTTACCTCGAATTGTAGTGGAGTTAAAGATAGTGCTTTCTCGTAGTAATGAATAGCAAAATGAGTGAGTCCGAGCTGATGAAGAGCCCGGCCGAGATTATACAGAGATTCCTGACAATGACCCCTGAAATCCACATACCTCCACAAGAATGAGAAACCCTGAGAAAGCAACCAAAAACAGTAAAATTCTACTACTGGAATGTACCTAAATATTACATTTTGCATACAGATATTTAAATTTTCTTTAAATATTTACTAACACCATAAATAAATGTAAAAAATCATTATTGATTTATAATCATACAAACATAAAAAATAATGTACCTGCACAATCAAGGGGTGCCTTTTTATGACAAACTTCTGACAGGCCATGTGGAAAAAAGTGAGGCCAACACACAAACTATGGAGGGGATGATTGGGCTCGTTTCTGAAAGCCTGCATGTACTGACCTGCAAACACATCCAAACACAAGAAATATCACTATACCATTATAATTATCCCTTCAACACCAAGCTGAAATAGGTGACATAGGCTGACGGCTAGATGCTTTTACATGAAGGCAAATTTTCAGTCCTAACCAAATTAAACTCAATGTCAAATACCGAGTGCGTGTTTGAAGGTTCCGGAAACGAGCGAGGTGTGTCCGTTGAGAAGATACAGAGCGTGGTTGTCTTGATGCTTCAACATGAGTCGCAGACAGAAGCGATGATGTCGGGAGTCCTGAGAGTGGAGAATGACTTGGTTGAACACGTTCCACAGTTGCGTACGCTCAACGTTGTCCATTAACATCAACCTGCAACACATACGATATAAAAACTCCTTTAAGACTCAGAATCAAGTACAATTGTATTATAAACTAGTATATAGCTAAACTATGATAAAAGATTTGCTTTAACACAAATTCAACCCTTTGCATTTCTTTGGTAACTCTTATTATTAAATCGCACTGTTTTATCCGGACATTCAAATGTTGAGAAAGTAAATGGTAATGTTTAAGATACAATAAATATTAACCCAGAAGTAGATAAAAATATAATAAAGACAGATAAACGCTGCACATTTGATCTCTTCAGTTCACAGCTTTGATAAACTGATAACGTAGGTGCATAAAGGAGCATTTACCTCTTTTGTTTCTAAGTCAATAAGAATGTACGGCGCATTTTGGATTCTCGTGTTTTTGAGTTTCTGTGGGAGATTCACCGCAGAAGATTCTCGACTCCAAAACACTAAAATCAATCCATATGATTATGATTTACCCTATCCCACTTCTCTTGAACTTTTAAATGATTTACGGAAGCAAGTTGAAAAACTCCACGAAGAAAGTAGAGGTAAAGTTTGTGCTGTTATTCTCTTTACAGAAATACAAAATCTTGTTTATTGTTTCTTTTTTGACTTTGTGTTCTGTATTAATTTTTTGCCCATTCATTTTCTTCGGCAAGTTCAAGCGGAGGAGATCGAACAACTGAGAAATAAATCTTTTGACACAAACGTGGAGCTGCTGAAACAGAAAGCCCTGCTGACGGAAACAAGGACACAGTGCATTGGTGATAATAAAAGTCTAAAAGAATAAATCACCCCAAAGTTCTGTCATTATTTATTTATGGACATGTCATACAAACTTGCAAATGACTTGCTTTTGAGGAACACAACCAAAGATCATTTGGGAAACGTGTCACCGGATTAAAAAAAAGTTCTTCAAATATTTTCTGTGTTCTTCAGAAGTAAGAAAGTCGCCTACATGATGGTCAGTAAATAATGATGAAAGAATTTTCATTTTGGGTGAACTCTTGACATACAGGATGCTATATCCCATTCCGGCTTTTAATTCCAATTTTATTTCCTTTTTATCCGGAAGACAAACCTAAGTATGCATTTGCCGCTGCACTGGGTGACGGAGGACATGTTGGCCCTTCAGACAGAGAGAGCACGCTGGTCTTCAGAAAACTTCTCACGAACATCGGTAACTCTTACAACGCTGCAACAGGTAATTTTCTCTCTCAAAATTTTAAACATCCTTTATCTTCAATGTCAGAAATGATCATGTTATTAGTTCATCGTTTTGGCTCTCTCTCCCTCTCTAGGCATCTTCTCTGCTCCTCTTAAGGGTGTGTACTACATTAGCGTCTCCACTTTCACATTTGATGTGAGTGCGAATAATGCCTGTGTTAGTCTGAACAGAAACCATGAGCGAATGTTGACTGTGTGCGATCATTTTTCTGAAGACCAATCCGACACGGCCAATAATGGAGCAGCCATTCAGCTGGAGAAAGGAGACCATGTGTTCGTCACACTGCATGCCAACTCAAAAGTGTTCGATGATTATCATAACAGAAGCTGTTTTAGAGGATTTCTTTTGTTCACACTGTAATCTAAATCAGACAACTGTTTGCTTGTGTTATTGACAAAATGTTTAGAATGGCTAAACTTCTTAACTTAGTTTATAATATTGTCAGAATTTTAAAACAGTAACTTTAATTTTCTTATGAATGTATTTATTAATTTTGAATAGTTTAATTATTAAAGATTGAATGAATCTGATGTTTATTTCAATTACTTGTAAAACATGTATTTTACTCAGTTATATAAAATAAAAATAATAATAATATAAACCTTATCAAAAATCTTATCTTATGAAAATGTTTAATTTAAGACTATATGTTTGAAGACTGTCACTTTGTAAAAACATGCCTGTGCACGGATAACTAAGTTTTTTGTTGAAAACATCATAGTGATTTTTATTTTGTTTTAGAATTAATTTTAGATTTTAAGATAAAGATTTAGTCTCTTGTTTACTGACCTTATGTAGTTATAAGCCTTTTGGAAGTTGCGGTCGAGGAAGGCGGCCGAAAGGCCGAGGTATTCCAGCTCTTTGCGTTTCACACGATCATCGTAGAAAGAATAATACTCTAAAGTGGAGTCGACCAGTAACTCTGCTTCTGCGTAGCGCTTCACCTCGCACATGACACCAACACATTGCAGTAACAACTTCCACCAGTCATCTCTGGAGAGCACACTTGTCTTTCCTTCAACACAAAGAAAACCTGACATTCAATTTCAGGTAGCGTGTGAACATGCGACAATATACGCTAACATCGTTCACCTTTAACATCCATATACGCCGCTTCCTGGTCATCAATCTCCAACACTTTGTTGCGTGACACTTTCACCAGTTTCAGGTGTTTGACGCCAGAGGAAGTATCGGACATGATGCAAACCTGAGCGCGCACCATCGCCACCTTTATAACACAAATGATGATAAGAAAATCATCATCTTTATCATCATTCAACCTGTGAGTCCAGCGAGAAGAACATAATCTGACCTTGAGAAGCATGGTCAGCATGGTTAAGAGTGTATCAATGTAATCGTCGGTACGACCTTGAGAAGAGAGAAGAGTCGAGCGATGCAACAACAGCTTCAGCTCCTGAAACACACACCACATCATTTGTATTTTGCACAAACACAACCCTGTATAGTCTGGGTTGTCAGTTTGGTCTACTTTTGACAAGATTTAAAAAAAATGTTTTCTTGTTAACAGCTTCTTGAGATCTTGCCCTAAAGAAGTCCTGTCTATTCTCTCTTATTGGCAGTCATTCTTTAACATTCAGTCAAAGTCCATTTCAAATACTTTAATGTGAAATAAAATTTAAGTTTGACATAAAAATGATTTGTCTGTTTCCTAATTATATTTGTATGAAATTAAAACATTTAGGTATAAAAGTTTTTTGAAATAATGAGGAATATTTCACTGAAGCGTCCCAAAATTTTTGACTGGTAGTGTTCACCCACTCAGAAACACACCTGCTGGGCGGCGGAAGCATCCTGCGTGAGGGTTTCCGCATCGTACATGGGCTCCAGGGCCTCCAGAGCCTGGTTGGGTCGACCCAAACGTTGCTGGAGGGTGGAGAGTGCCAGGCGGGCGTCTAAATGCAACGGAGCCATTTCGACAACCTTGCTGTAGCTCTTAACTGCGACTTCCAAGTGACCAAGCGCCTTTAGACACTCTGCAAACACAAATTTCATTTATCATCTTAAAAATTTCTTGTTAATGTTTAGCAGTAATTACATTTCTTGAATCTCAAATGATTTGTTCGGCGACCATCCGTTTCATTCGCTCTTTCTGTCATCTTACTCTGACCTGATATGTCAAATGGTGTAATCTGCTGTGATTGGTCTAACTCGTGCAGCGTGTGTCGCAAATGGAACACGCATCAAGTTTTCGCATCAAAACATAGCGGGGCATTGTAACGAGTGATGCAAACCGACCCGGAAATCGAAACCATACTTGTTCGCATGATTCAGAGTTTACTTCTTATACAACTAGAATTGGAAAAACTGTAATGTTTACAATCACGAATGTTTAAATAGAAAGATTTATAGTTACCTGCATGTCGGAGCCAGACGACCGCAAGGTTGTATCTCTCAGAGCAGACCAGGGCAGACAGCAGAGGGAGGGCAGAGTTATACTCGCCCTCTTCCATAAAAGCCTCAGCCAAATCCAAGTACAGATCTCCCAGTTCTTCAGGGCTCTGCTCCATCAGAGATGTCAACATAGGCTAAAGAAAAACACAGAGGCACATAAACATAGCTCATGCTTAAATAAAAGGGATATCACATTCAGACCTCAGAACAAAACCATACAAATCCTGACAAAATGTTTTTTTAGGAATCGCTCACATCTAAAGGTTTGTAGACATGCTGGTGGATGAGACAGAGCATCAACTTTACTCTGATGTCCACTGGAATATCTTCAGGAACCACTACCTCAACAATCGTTCCTAAAACATCAAGAGGGAAAGTTCACATAAAGTAAACATTGAGACGGCATAACTACATTTACAATATATATTTGCAATCTTCTTACCTGCTTCCTTTCCACAATCTGTGTTTTTTTGTCCGTTCTCTTGGTCCTTTGCTGGAGCCTGATCCGCTGACTCTTCCTTCTCCACTCTCCTCAACTCGATATTACAAAACTTCACCAGGCCCTACACACATTCATTTCAGCATTTCCATTGTCTTTCCTTGAGAACACATTACCGGTGGAATCCTCACCTCCAAAGCTCTGTCATGTTGGTGATTGGCTATAAACAGCTCTGCGGCCATGTTGATGTACTCGTGGGAGACGAGCTCAGGATGTCTCTCTAGAGCTTCGTCCATGACTCCTATAGCAGACGACAACTCGTTGCTTTCATAGTAACTTCTGAAACACACATGTTAAAGGAGCCATGAAAAAACTCATTGTGATATCTTTAAAATGTTTATAATCCTTTCAAAGCGAAGTTCTGTCATCATTTATGCACTCTATTGTCTATTTTGACCTGAACTTTCACTTGCATTGCTTTTGTGTTCCTATAATAGTAGTGAATGTTTGCCACTGCTGTTTGGTAACCTTTAAAATATTTTTTTTTGCGTTTTAATGATAAACAAACAGTACTACAGGTTTAAAATGAGAAAAGGGTGACTAGACAACAATAGGCCCAATTAATAAATGTACATATAAACAGGATTTGCATGTTTAGATGAATTATCATTTTAAGTGGCACGTGCATACTTTGCCATATCTCGAGACAGCTGCATAAATTGTTCTCCGTCAGATGGTGGAAGAAGGCTGAGGATTCGGCGATACCCATCCATGGCCTGCTTGTGTTCCCCGACCTGCTCATAGAGACTGGAGCGCTCCCACAGATACTGAACATTACTGGAGTCATATTTAATCGCTGGGAGGAAGAGAGTAGACATCTTATGATTGTAAAGTTTTAAATTATTAAAAAACAATAATGGACTCATATCTGACAAAAGCAATACATTGATAATAACACATGCTGCCAATAGCATCCCGTAGTTTTCTGAAAGACCACCTTTAGTGTAGCAGATGATGGCTTGTTTGATGTTGTCCTGCTCCAGAGACATGTCGGCCAGTTTGACCCACTCCTCACAGTCGCTAGGGTTCAGATGAGCTGCTATCAAACCAAACTGAAGAGCTTTTTCCATGTCCCCTTGATCTTCATAGATCATAGCCAGTGTAGAGAACGGCTCATACGCCAGAGGAGCTGGAAGAAAAGATGAAGGCAGGTTAGGCATCTTCAGAGCTGCAGAGCTCAACAAGAACTAAAATGCAACATACGAAATCACATTAATGATTACCTTGGCGAATGATCTCCATACACATCAGTATGGCATCCTCTTTCTCTCCTCTAGCGTAGCGGATGTTTGCCTCTCCCATGAGACCTCTCAGGGCACGTGGTAACTTACTACGGTGACGCCTCTCCTACGAACACAGCGTACAAGAGACTAGATTAATTCACAGCGTACTTCGATTGGTTTCTTTTTGACAATTCTTTCAATCAAGCCCAACACAACTCTATTCAACACAAAATACACATCTAATATTTTGGATCACTGCTCCATGGTGTCAGTTGTGATCTGGTGGTTAGAGAGTTGGACTTGTAAGCAGAAGGTTGCGGGTTCGAATCTCAGTGCCAGCAGAGTATAACTAAAGTGTCCTTGAGTAAGACGTCTTACCCCTGTTTACTCTTCAGTGATGATTTACTACAGCGTAATACTTGTAAGTCGCTTTGGACAAAAGCATCTGCAAAATGAATAAATATAAATGTATAATGGCTATAAAGGTGTGGTACCCTCATCATTTTCTTATTTTCACGATTCAGCTCCATTTCAAGGGCGAACACATCTCCAGGTGTAACTTCAGTGCCATCATTGCCCTCTTCATCATCATTATCATCCTCATCGTCGTCTTCATCCTCATCATCTTCACACTCCCCTCCAACTTCCTTCCACTCTATTTGTGTTTCATCATCATCATCATCATCTGGGTCTTCATTTTCGTCATCTACATCTTCATCTTCGAGCATGGAGGCAAACGCTTTCTGAACGGATAGACTGATGCCCTCTTCAGTGTTAACTGCAACAAACAAAAGGAATAAGAAAATAAAACATGTGTGATTTGTATTTTAATAGGAATGCATTAAATAAAGCAGTCGTAGGATCAGATGTGGTCTGGTGGTTAGAGAGTTGTACTTAAGCCAGCAGTCGTGGCCTGGTGGTTCGTGTCATGGACTCGTTATCCGAAGGTTGCTGGTTCGAGACCGTCCCCCCCACTGCTCCCCGTGGCTGCCTACCGCTAAGGGGGTGTTCACATTGTGTGTGTGTGTGTGTGTGTGTGTGTTCACATGTCACTTCACTTCACTAAAGTGTGTGCCATGACCCTCACCTTAAGAGGAAGGTTGTGGGTTTGAATCCCAGAATCAGCACACAATGACTGAAGTGTCCTTGAGCAAGACATCTTACCTGATAAAAGTGTCTGTCAATGAATAAATGTAAATGTATACACTCACATCACTCATACAGGTTTCATATGAATTTTCATTTTCTTGTGATGTGCTATAATGGCAAATGCATCTTTTTGGTGACCCTGCGTGTAAATACCGGGGGGAACAAAACAATCAAATCTCAGATAACAAGATAAAACTTTGACATCTCACAATGATCTCACATGATCTCACAAAGATCTCATATGATGTCACATGATCTCACAATGATCTCATATGATGTAAAATGATCTCACAATGACCTCACATGATCTCACAATGATCTCACAATGACCTCACATGATCTCACATTGATCTCACATGATCTCACATTGATCTCACAATGACCTCACAATGACCTCACATGATCTCACATGATCTCACAATGATCTCACAATGATCTCACATGATCTTGATCTCACATGATCTCACAATGATCTCACAATGATCTCACAATGATCTCACAATGATCTTGATCTCACAATGATCTCACAATGATCTCACATGATCTCACAATGATCTCACAATGATCTCACAATGATCTCACATGATCTTGATCTCACAATGATCTGACAATGATCTGACAATGATCTCACAATGATCTCACATGATCTCACAATGATCTCACAATGATCTCACAATGATCTCACAATGATCTCACATGTTCTCACAATGATCTCACATGTTCTCACAATGATCTCACAATGATCTCACAATGATCTCACATTGATCTCACATTGATCTCACATGATCTCACAATGATCTCACAATGATCTCACAATGACCTCACATGATCTCACATGATCTCACATGATCTGACAATGATCTCACATGATCTCACAATGATCTCACAATGATCTCACATGATCTCACAATGATTTCACAATGATCTCACATGATCTCACAATGATCTCACAATGATCTCACATGATCTCACATGATCTCACAGTGACCTCACTTGATCTTGATCTCACATGATCTGACATGATCTCACAATGACCTCACATGATCTCACAATGATCTCACATGATCTTGATCTCACATGATCTCACATGATCTCACAATGATCTCACAGTGATCTCACATGATCTCACAATGATCTCACAAAGATCTTGATCTCACATGATCTCACAATGATCTCACATGATCTCACAATGATCTCACATGATCTCACAATGATCTCACAAGATCTCACAATGGTCTCACAATGATCTCACATGATCTTGATCTCACATGATCTCACATGATCTCACAGTGATCTCACAATGATCTCACAGTGACCTAACTTGATCTTGATCTCACATGATCTCACATGATCTCACAATGACCTCACAATGACCTCACATGATCTCACAGTGATCTCACATGATCTTGATCTCACATGATCTCACATGATATCACAATGATCTCACATGATCTCACAGTGATCTCACATGATCTCACAATGATCTTGATCTCACATGATCTCACAATGATTTCACATGATCTCACAATGATCTCACAATGATCTCACAATGATCTCACATGATCTCACATGATCTCACATGATCTCACAGTGACCTCACTTGATCTTGATCTCACATGATCTCACAATGACCTCACAATGACCTCACAATGACCTCACATGATCTCACAATGATCTCACATGATCTCACATGATCTCACAATGATCTCACATGATCTCACATGATCTCACAATGATCTCACAATGATCTCACATAATCTTGATCTCACATGATCTCACAATGATCTCACAATGATCTCACATGATATCACAATGATCTCACATGATCTCACAATGATCTCACAATGATCTCACATGATCTCACAATGATCTCACAATGATCTCACATGATCTCACATGATCTCACAATGACCTCACATGATCTCACAATGACCTCACAATGACCTCACAATGACCTCACATGATCTCACAATGATCTCACAATGATCTCACATGATCTCACAATGATCTCACAATGATCTCACAATGATCTCACATGATCTCACAATGATCTCACATGATCTCACAATGATCTCACAATGACCTCACATGATCTTGATCTCACATGATCTCACATGATCTTGATCTCACATGATCTCACATGATCTTGATCTCACATGATCTCACATGATCTTGATCTCACATGATCTCACATGATCTCACAATGATCTCACATGATCTTGATCTCACATGATCTCACATGATCTCACAATGATCTTGATCTCACATGATCTAACAATGATCTCACATGATCTCACAATGATCTCACATGATCTCACAATGATCTCACATGATCTCACAATGATCTCACATGATCTCACAATGATCTCACATGATCTCACATTGATCTCACATGATCTCACAATGATCTCACATGATCTCACAATGATCTCACATGATCTCACAATGATCTCACATGATCTTGATCTCACATGATCTCACATGATCTCACAATGATCTCACAATGATCTCACATGATCTCACAATGATCTCACAATGATCTCACAATGATCTCACAATGATCTCACTCTGTCAATATTACAGATATCGAGACTGCATTTCTACAGAATGAGATTCACATTGAACTTCATGTAGAAAACCACAAGATGACATCCCATATTGTTCTACTGCACAATACTACTGCAGACATGACTTCTTTCTGAGCTTTAAACCTGTTCTGCGTTTCCTGGTCCCCTGGACACATTGTTTAGAGGTGGATGGGACAGCATCATCTGGATCAGCTGTCTCTTCTGCATCTGAAACATCTCTGCTCTCCTTCTGAACACAGAAACACAACACACATGTTTCAATGCACACAACACAATAACAGTCAAAGACAGACAACATAATAATAACATGTGACCTTTTCCTTAGCTATCCTCTCTTCTCTTTGCCTCTCAAACTCTTCGAACGTGATCTTTCCCTCCAGATAATCGTTTAGTTCAGACATTGTGTGGTCAAGTGTTGTTTGTTCTGCAGCATTGCTAGCTGTACACATAAACACGTGCCCACGTGGGTACAGCTGTGATGTCACATGATCTGTGCATGTCAGGGTTCGGCCAATCAGAGAGCTCGAATTATTCTTCGATGGTGGGCGTAACACAGCTGTGGGAGCTACAGCGACACCTGGTGACTGATTGTCAATTCAGAATTTAGATTTATTCATTAAGCAGATTTGTATTTAATTTAAATATATTTTCAAATACATAATTGAAAGATTATTACACTATCTATAAATTTAAATTTTTTTGTGGCTCTTTAAGCGAAAGGGACAAAATACGTCTTGTTAAAGGGTCAAATATATTTTGTTAAATATTTTATTTTGATTAATATTAAAATATTAGTCACCGTTATAAATTCATTTTGTGCAATTAATATTTATATCAAATGGTTTCATGGTACAGGTTAAATGTTTTAAGTAAAACGGACACATTGGAGGCTTTGAATTGTTGCTTTTTTATTATTTTTGGCAAAATTCTGTGCAGTTTCACTTGTACTCCCGTAAATGTTTATGATGTTCTTTATGTTATGTGAAAATACAACAATAATTTTGTTTAAATAAATATAAATTCCAAAACAATATTTTAGTCATTTGAAGGGGTCTGTGCATTAGGCATAAACCCATTTAATGCATCTGAATTGAATTTGTAGGCACAGTTATAAAGTTTTCGGACTGTCTTGCTGTACAGTCCGTCCTTCAGTGGATTCCTGAGCAGGAAAAATGAGCTTCTGTAGCATCTTCAGCTTATCCTCCTCAGTCTGGGAGCTGAACTCATGGACTGGAACCTTAAAACAAACAGTACAATAAGAACCCAGAATCCAAAATGAACAAAACAAATTGAGTAAATTCTGTCAATATTCTCACCACAACGGGTTTGTAACCGAGTTTTTGAAGATGCCGAAGTTTGACAGCCAGACTGCCTCGATGATGTGTCGTACCAAAGCAAAATGAATGAAGTGGAGCGCAGACCAAAGCAATCCTGAAATAAAACAGAAATTAACTCTGTAATGTTAATAATTATACCATCTTTCAGCTAAATTATCTCCAATTTAAAACGATTCAATTTGGCATAAATAATGTTTGTTACCGTTTGCCATATTCAGGAAACCTAGGATCCGGTTGATGTTTCCCTTCTATTTGACCAGTGATCACACAGTCTAAAACAAAAGACAACTTGGATTAAAAAACATGCAATACACAAATATGCATTTCATAATTTTTTGTAAATCTCTTTGAGCAAACAAATTTGCAGGACAGGATTTGTTTCATTCATTGGGATTTGACTTTATTTTAACAAGATTTTGATTTTATATCATAAATAATATTACGGCAGGGCCAATAAACTGAAATTCACCCTGAACATAACCTTACCAATAAAATAAACACCCTGTTCCAGTACTCCCTCCTGAACCGCTTCATTTCCCACAAGGCCTCTGACAGCACCGAGCACTTCAGTGTTGACGGGAATCTCCTGAGCTGTGATCTGGAGGTTTGCGATGGAGGTGAGGGATGAGGACAGTTGAGGTTTATCCAGCCTCAGGCACAGATCCAAAGTTTGCAGAAAGTTCTGAACCCTGGTTGACTGTTTGCCTAAACACACACATAAACTGTCTCAGACGTGATTTAATTGGGGGGAGGATAAAGAATAAGAGATAGTATGAACCTTTTTGTAGGAGCAGGTCAAGGATGTCCTTCTGAAACAGTTTCTCTAGTGGAGTTTGGGGGAAATGCTCCAGACATGCAAGATAGTGGACGGCTTTTAGGAGATCTGTGTGAGAGATCTTCGAGAGGTAGGACTCCAAACCTCTTGTGACGCTGACCAAAAATCTAACAAAAGATGCATAACATAAATGATCTGAGATGGGAATAAAACATTAAAATCTTTACTAGAATTATTTATATATAATCCTTACTCCTGTCTGTTTTCTTTCAGATCATGATTAAGAAGTGCAAAGACTTTTAAAACACTAAGGAGATCTTTAAGGGTCAGTGTGTCTGATTTCTGAATAATTCTCTCAGCAAATGCATCCAACAGAGCCACAGGTCTGAACGCAAGATCCTCAAATGTCACTAGAAAAAGAATCATCTAGAAAAAACGTGCATAGAAGAAGAAAATTTAATTGCTGAAGGCAAGAGAGTCATTTATATCTATTTAACTGCTTATCAGCACCCATCTGGAATCTCACCTGTTTGTTCGACCACATGTCAATGGTGTTTGCCACATATTCAGACACGGCACTGAATAGGTCATAGTTTCTGTAGCGGAGTTCATGGCAAGCCTTAAGCACGGCTAGAAGTCTATTATAGGGAAACTCGTGAACGTTTTCTGCAGAAAAGAATTGAGATTTAGCGACCATCATTAGATCATTTCAGAATTGTGAGGCGGACAGTCATCTCACCGGCTATCTTCTTGCTGCAGATATCTAACAGAGGTTTATAGTTCAGACCCATGGCAGCCAAACTGCAGAACATGTACTGGGTGTTGGGTGGACTGAAGTTTTCTATCATTGACAAAGCTTTTTCCTGAAAGAATAAAACCAGTATATAAAAATAATTTGAGCAATGATTGAAGATTGTTAAACAAATCAAAATATTCTTTTAATGTTTCCAGATACGTTTTTCAGTCACTTAATTAAAAAAACTAATGTGTGCAACTAACCGCCAACTGTTTCTTCAGGTGAAGGGGAGAATCCCTGCCAACAGCTCTCATCATGCTTTGTAGAACCAGAACGCTTTGAATCTCTGGTATACGATCCTTCAGCAGCAACCTTTAAAACATGAACACATACAGATACAAAAATAAATACACATGCGTATACAACATCTTCATCACAAATGTTGTTCTGACAACGAAAGTCAGTCATTTGTGTCAAATAAAATTGTGTCATTTTAAACAAAGTATTTTTAAGTGCATCATGACCAATATACCTCAAAGCCTCTCTCAGAGCCTGGACATTCTTGCTGTCATCCATATCCCGTAAAGAGCCAGCCAACACTGATAGAGACCTCTCATCAAACTGATTCAGACGCTCCTGTATGTGTGTTTTGTGTGGCACAAAATTATTTTTTTACACACTAATTAATTAAGCATACAAACTACAATATTTACAATATTAATAAAGATCGTACCTGTATCACACGCAGAAGCGTCTGCACCACTTGTGTGTTTTGTGATACCCCCAGCTTGACCATCCCAAGCAGACTGTACACCAGATCATGGCTCCTCATGCGCCAAGAATCCGTCGCAGCCCGCTCGCAGAGTTCCTCGAACCCCGGATGATCGAACATCAGCCGTAGCTCATAGCGTCTCTGCTCATCCGTCATTTTCTTGGTGGTTTCCCACATGCGAGTTAAGGTGCTGCTAACATGCCGCTGGGACACTGGAAACTCATGTGACGTGTCCAGGACATCAGTGGGTGAGAAACAGTCCTGTAGATGTGTGTAGAACGGTGCCGTCTTCTCAGATGGAAGCTCCTCTGGGTCTACAGGTTGCAGTTTGGTGGTTTGTTTAACCTGAATGTTAAGAATGTCTCCATGCTCACTGTAATATCTGACTCTGTCAAATAAATGTCCTTGTGTGATTTTTCTGTCCCAGCAGGAAGCAGCAGCAAAACTTCTGGTCCTCCAGGTTAAAGTGTTTGTCCATATAAAAGAGTCACATTTCCACAGTGATGTGGATCTAAGAACAGATCTGAGCATGTCTGCAACAGATTTTTGCATTATGTTTTTAATATTTTATGACAAAAGCAGAGGATTCTTCTTCCATTATGTAAACTGAAATAGAAAAGGGAGAAAGCAAAATAGTTAACCTAAAAAACAAAATTAGCATTGTAAATAATAATTCCCACTAGATAATAAAAATAATAATAATAATAATAATAATAATAGTAAATATCAAACTGATATAAATTATAAAATGAAAAAGAAAATCTTCTGTAAGTCTAATAAAATACATATTATAATAAAGATACTTTAAGATACATGCATGACACTATAACACATTGTTCTGAAAAAAAAGAGAAATGATATGTGATAAATAAAATATTTTTCTATTAATATTGCATAAAGTAGTTGTTTGTCTTTTTCAAAATGTTTAAAGCTTGTCAACTTTTTCTGGTTTCTTATATTTTATAGAAACTTTAGAAATATAAATTCACAAGGGTTTGTTTATATTTTTCTACCTGGTATACCGAAACATACTGTGGTAAAACCACGGTCCATTAAAGCAATGTCATGACCAATATAAATCAGTCTCGAGTGTTAGTTGTGGTACAGCATTATACATTTAAAATGTCATCGCAAATGCATACATAAAATCATTAGACAAATTTTTTTTGACAATTTGTGTGTGTGTGTTCACTCTGTATGTTAGTATGTGTGTGTGTGTTCACTGTGTGTGTGTGTGTGTGTTCACTGTGTGTGTGTGTGTGTGTGTGTGTGTGTGTGTGTGTGTGTGTGTGTGTGTGTGTGTGTGCGCGCGCGCGCGCGTGCGTGCATATATATATATATATATATATGTATGTGTGTGTGTGTGTGTGTGTACGTCTGTGTGTGTCTATTTGTGTGTGTGTATATGTGTGTGTGTGTGTGTTTATGTGTGTGTGTATATATATGTGTGTGTGTCTGTCTGTCTGTGTGTGCGTGTCTGTTTGTTTGTGTGTGTGTGTGTGTGTGTCTGTCCGTGTGTGTGTGTGTGTGTGTGTGTGTGTGTGTGTGTGTGTGTGTGTGTGGCTGTCTGTTTGTGTGCGTGTCTGTTTGTTTGTGTGTGTGTGTGTGTGTGTGTGTGTGTGTGTGTGTGTGTGTGTGTGTGTGTGTGTGTGTGTATGTGTGTGTGTGTGTGTGTGTGTGTGTGTGTGGCTGTCTGTTTGTGTGCGTGTCTGTTTGTTTGTGTGTGTGTGTGTGTGTGTGTGTATGTTTGTCTGTGTGTGTGTGTGTGTGTGTGTGTGTGTGTGTGTGTGTCTGTGTCTGTGTGTGTGTGTGTGTGTGTGTGTGTGTGTGTGTGTGTGTGTGTGTGTGTGTGTGTGTGTGTGTGTGTGTGTGTGTGTGTCTGTCTGGTATATATATATACATATAAACACATACATGTGTGTATTAACACGAAGAGGACACAATTGAATGTGCTTAAGCTCAATTATGGGATGAAATCTTTAGTTGCAGTATAATAGTTACAAAGTTGTTCTCGTAGAAAACAATATTAAGTCAATAATTAATGTGAAATATAATCTAATATAAATAACACACGAGTGGTTTACCCTTCATTAGTTCAGTCTCCTCACATGTGAAACTGCTCACTTCCGGTGCGCCGCCATAACCGGAACCTTCGAAACCCCAACAATAGTTCCGCCTCCAGTGTCGCATTTTATTTTACAAAACAACATAAATAAAAAAAATACTTTTAAACTGTGTATTAAATCTCATGATGAATAAGTCAAATATAAATGATAAACAAAACCTGTATAAATTGTTTAACAAAAGAAAACGAAAGTGCATGTTTCCCACCGGAAGTCTCATCCTGAGCACACGTGGTTGCATAGCAACAGTAGACGCTGTAGCAGACATGGCCAAGTTTGTTGTTGCAGGTGCTCCTATAACACATCATAACAAGTGTAATTTTACAAAGTAATGATAAATAATGTTATAATTAATATTGTTTGTGAATGTTTTATTCTTGCAGGCAGAGCTGATTGTCATTATTATGCAAAAGCAGAAGTTTTGTCACATGTGCTGAGACAAAAACTGCCTGATTGTCACATCCACAAGATTTGTGTTCATCCATCAGACTGGAAGGTGAATCTCACTTTATGTTTATGTATTAAAACATCTGATTGTGTTCTCTCATGTGGGACTTGTGATTATTATTGTGTAGGTTTGGTTGGAGAACACATGTGCTTTAAATGAATGGAAACATTCCTCTTCTCCTATAATCTGGAGAGAATTGATTGATCGGGGTGGGAAAGGAACGCTGATCGGTGGATTCAGTGATTTTCTGGAGCATGCACAGGTTATATTATTATATTTTATATATTAAAAGAAACTTTAATATGTTCATTACAATTATCTATAAATGCTGCTGATATATGATGTGATGTATATTATACATATATCAGGTTAAATGAGATAAAACCATACTTAAAGTATATTTCAATTATTATGTTTTTTATTCTTATTATTTGACATTAGATTATTTTTTTACAATAGTTATAATAGTAATAGTATTTATAAAAAATAGCGATCATAATTATTATTATCATTATTATTATTATTATTACCGCTACTCATAACACTACTACTATTTTAATTATTTTATTATTATTTTTCTTATTATTGTAAGATAATTCCTAGAAATCGTAAGATTTTTTAGTTTTAGTTAATATCATATTCACATTTTTTATTGGGAATTGAGAATATTTTACTGTGTAAATGCAAGTTTGAAGTTTAAACTGTCTCATTATCATTATTGTTTTACTATTATAAATACTTATACAATTATTCATATTGTTGTTGTTGTTGTTGTTGTTATTGTTTGGTGATTAAATAAAGATATCTTGTTGTTCTCTATATTATATTTTGTTATATTATACGCAAAAGAAACTAAAATATTTGAGTTGAAACAAATTATCTCATGGCAATTTTCAATTTTTCAGTTTAAATTGCAAGATCGTTTCAGACTGTTATTATTAAAGAGTTTATAATAATTAATCTCTCATATATATGATAATAATAAGTATTAGGTAATTAAAGATGAAGATCATATTGTTTTCTCCTGCAGGGTTATTATGGAATCACATCAGATATGAGCTCTGATCTGATGTTAAAAATCGCAGCAGAAAATCTTCAGACGAAAGAACTGTGCATGCAGGAGGAAATCCGAATACGCAACTCACTCAAAGTCCTACACATCTGGATCACCAGGTACATGTGTGATGTCAGAATACTTTTAACCAGAATATGAATTTATGTTTTATGTCAAAGAGAATAAAAGTAAACTTCAGAGTCCATTTACTATGCAGAAAGAGTGACACAATGACACAGATTTTTCGTTAAAACTTGCCTTCTGCTGGCGTAAAACCTCAAGAACAGGAAGGAAACGAAAGAGAAGTGCTTTCCAATGCAAATTTCATCTACATTGTACTACAGTAGTACAGTAGTTGCTCAGGTGTTCTTAGTGGTTTGAATGTGTGATCATGTAAAGCAGTAACACACATCTTCTAAAGGACAATGTTGGTTTTATAATCTTGTAACCCTTAAACTATCTTTCAGTGCATTAAATCCCATCTGCTGGAACCTCATTCCTCAGTTGTTCATCTCAGGGTTGTTTCCAAGTTTCCCAACCATCAGCCTTCACCTCTTTGATATCGACGGCTCTTTGGAACACTTACAAGAGCTAAAGACAGAGACAGAAGGCCTCGCTCTACCTCACCTCCACGAGGTTACCATTCATTCAGACCAAACCCAAGCATTCCAACAAGCCCACTTCATCCTGTTTCTGGACGACCGGCCTCCAAAACATGACAGTAAAGATGAGCAGGGTGACAAGGACCATGCTGGGAGATGGGTAGCAGAGCGTTTCAATTGCTATGGGCAACTCATCGAAGCGAATGCTCCGAAAGACGTGAGAGTGCTGGTGGCAGGAGACGTCTTTATTAATCTGAAGTGCTCGCTGTTGATAGAGAACGTGCCCTCCGTCGACCCGAACAACTTTGTGGCGATGGCAACACAACTGGAGTGTGAAGCAAAGGCTCAGCTCGCACAGAAGTTATCAGTGAAGACGACAGGTGAACATTCTTACATCATCAATTTTTAAACAAATTTTTAATGTTTAAACATTTTTAAACTGTGTCCTTTTCTGAAGAACACAAAAGAAGAGATTTTCAAAAGTGTTGGTAACTAAATTTGGCTTTAAATTGTTTCGACACAAAACCATGGAGACATTTCTCAAAATATCTAATGTTGAGTTCCACTAAAGTCACATACAGGTTTTGTACAACATTAGAGTGAACCAAATGATAACAGACAATTTTTCTAAAGTTTTCTACATTTCAACAACAACCACATCGTGAAATACATTTTCTTTCTTCAGAATAAAAAAATCCACCTCACGCATGAAATGATATAATAACAAGGTTATTACTATGTCACAATAAAAGGTAATAGGTTTGTTAGTTGTTAAAAGAAACTTTTGTCTTTTTTAATATTCAGACATCACTAACATCATCATATGGGGAAACATCACTGGCAGGTACCACATCGACCTACAGAAGGCTTCGGTTTTCAAACACGATGGTGCTGTTTGGGGCCCAGATAGCTTTTCTCAACCCGTCTTAAAAATGATTTACGATCGGTAAGTAATTCTGTCCTATTCCCTCTGAAGGGAGTTCATCCAAAAATCACCATTCTATCATCATTTACTAACACTCTTGTCATTATAAAACTGCATCACTTTGTATCCTGCAGAACACAAAAGAAGATATTTTAAAGAACGTTGGTAACTAGCATTCAATAAATTTAAAATTCAATAATTTTAAAGTTAACGGATCCCACCTCTGTTACCATCTTTCTTCAAAATATCTTTCTTCAACATATAACAGTTTCAATTCAAGCTTTTAATCATATGAGCTATCATTTTCATCAATGAGTTGCCATAGATTTAGTTGTTAAACAACGTTGTCATTTTAAGACCTGTACAAACATACCTTTGAACCGTGTGTATTTGCCATCTGCACATTCTCTTTTGGAAGGAAATGGCTGAAGACAGATTTTCGGAGACTAGTGCATGAACGTCATGCCATGATCTCATCAAAGACCAACAAAGCTACAAACATATCAACAACCAATGGGATACTGGCAGTTTTAAGAGCCTGGAATAATGACACGTCTACAGATGATGTCTGTTCATTGGGTGTATACAGTACAGGTAAGACCATCACATGGTTTGACGGGATTTATTCTCTGTCATGCAAAATAAGTTATTTTAAAGAATGACTTTAAAATTCTTCAAAATATTATCTCTTGGTTTCCGCCGAACCGATATGCAGGTTGAATAAAGGATGAAAAAGTTGGTTAAACTTTTCCTATGTATCATGAAAGAATGGATGATATAATATATGAAAAATAAAATGGATCTTTTCTGTATCATCAGGACAGTTTGGTATTCCAGAAGGTTTGGTATTTTCAATGCCCGTAAGTTTCAAAGCTGGTAAATGGTCACCTCGGCTGGATGTATCCGTAACAGATGAGTTGAAGACAAAACTTGAGGCCTGTATTGATGAACTTCAAACAGTAAGTGGTAAAGATATGTTTATTAAATCAAACATTTCTGCGAATTACAGGCTATTCATATTTATTTATTTGTCCGCCAGGAGAGAACCATCGCGACTGGAAAATTGGACGATCATGCCCGATAATTAATGATATCCCTAAAATAACTGTAATTAAATGACCAAATTAAAATATTAACTAATTCTTACTTAAAAATCACAGTCAAGTAAATCTATTCTTTTTTCTGAATTTTCTAAAAAAAAAGTAGAAATAGGCAAACTGTATGGTTGCTTGCTTGTGTGAAACTTGCATATATTTGAGACAAGACACGTTAATTAGCCTTTTTTAAAACAACAGTAAATTAAAAATATACATACACACCAAGACTATTTTGTTTCATATTCACAAACATAAAGTGGTTGGATGTAATGGTTAATATTAAAATAAAAGTAATCCAAAATATTATATATCCATTCTCATGTTATTCTAAATCTCTATGTACTTAAGAGGAGATATTTTGAAGAATATTGTAAGCAAAGACCACTGTTTACATCTATCATACAAAAAAAAAACTATTTTAGGACATCTCAGAATATCTCCTTTTGTGTTCTTTATACATATACAAGTTTTACAAGATATGAGTGTACATAAATTGACAAAATCCTATTCCTTTATGCAAGTAGGAGCAACAATATTCAAGTAATATTCAAAGGTTTGGTGCAGTTAAATCCACATCTCCGTATGGCACTGGGACCATCTGGCACGTTCCTGTGGCCAGCTCAGCCCACGTCTTCACAAACTTCCAGGTTAACATGACTGCTTTACCTTATGTGACCTTCATCACGCCTGGCTTTACCTCTCAGCGAATATCAGATATGATCTGAATCCCCACACCCAAAGGTTTGGGATGGTCACCGCTCTGCAGAGGTCCGATCTGTGATCATTCTTTTGAAATGAATTCAGACCAGACAGAAAGTATTCAAAGATACATTTGGAGTTAAATGTCAAGTGCTTTTTATAGATCATAAAGCAGTAACAGCATGAGCAAAACACAATCACTAATACACAAACAATGTCTCTGTGGTTTCTTTTAAATCACCAAACTTTGCTGTTTGAGTCGGATGCTTGTGGGTATCTACAGGAAAAGCAAAATGCAGTCAATTCAGAAAAACTACTGTGCAAAAAACACTGACACAGTGTCATAACCAGGCGTGATGCTTTAGATTTCCAGCGGCAAGCAAATCTTGGACCAATGATATTTCACAATGGGCGTAAATTAGAAAAAAAGAAAGCAAGCAACAGAAGTCTTTTCTTTTGTTCTAAACTACAACGATAGAAGTTGAATAACTTTCGGTTTATGATGTCACACGATTAGCTCGCCGTTTGTGAGCTCAATTCCACTTTGAGGAATGTAAACATGCCTCTAACCAATGAGCAACTCTGTAAAACTTCCTTTTTAAAAGAAGCCATTAAATATATACATGGTTTATTTACATGTATCCGGTTTAAAAGATTATTCCCTTTAACATGAATATTAATTGAAAAATATATTTCATATATTTTGGATCATGAAATCCTATATTCATTAAGTGCCGCAAATAGTCATCGAGACTCTGAAACAGACATAAAGGCAAATGAATATCAAACATTACAATCCAAAATATTTTCAGTTTAAGCGCCACATTTTTAGAAGTACGTAAATGCTTCGGTCACGATTGTAAATAAGGCTGAAAGGTTCGCTTAAGAATCCCTCTACAAATTTTATTATCAATTGAAAAAGGGAAAACAATTCAATCCATGCACAAACTCTTCTTACTGAAGATTAACAGTTCTAATAAAATTTCAGGCAATCTGTGACCACATGGTGTGATTTTTTTTACAAATGTGATGGATATCATTCCGCATGTTTAAGAAAGTTCAGAGGTCCTGTGCGCACAAAAAACCAAACAAGTGCTACCAAATATACTGAATCTGAATTTAAATCCATTTCATTCAATTAAATTCTTCAAACAACATATGAACAAGAAATTAAAGTTGTATAGGGGATGTTTTTGGGACACACAAATAAGTGTATGATCCTATTCTGTGCTCTGCATTCTTTTTGTGCGTTAACTTGACGAGAATTATTAACAAAAATAAAAGAAATGGCACAATTCAATATTCAATTCAAGACTATATTCAGATACTGGTTTACATTTTTGCGCCTAACATCTAATATAAAGCCAAATTTATTATTATAACATTTTTTATTTGACAATTTTTTGACAAATCTTTGAGTAAATTCCTGTCCAAAACACAAGCCTTGAAAGTTTCCAATTGACACAAGACATATTTTCATAAGAAACCGTTCTTCATTCTGACCAATTTTAATAAATACACCTTCACTTCTCTTAATATGTATATATTCCAGAATATATTAGGTCAGCTATGATTACGACTTTTTTATAATAATCTCTATTAACTAATGTATGACTCTTCGGAAGTCTAGGTCTCAAAAAAGTTTAAACCAGTTTATGAAGTCTTACGATGACAGTTAGTTAGGGACTGGCAACCGAGAGGTCTCCTGTCGTCTGTTTCAGAGAACGCATTAAACGATGAACGTTTTTTAAAGAAGCAGTTCACCCAAAAACTAAAATGTTGTCTTATATTTTCTGTTGTTTTAAAAGGTGCATGATTTTCTTTCTTCTGTTGAACACAGACGGAAAATATTCATGCAATATTAAAGGTTACAATGTAAGTAAATGGGGGCATCCTAGTTGTACAAGAGATGATTCATTTCTCATGCGCAAAACAGGCTAAAAAGTCGTATGGCTTTAAAAGAGTCTGTCACTATTCACTTCCATTGTATGTCAAATAACATCAATTATGTCGGAAATCAGGAAATTTTCATATTTGGGTGAAATATTCCTTTATATAATTTCAAAATCTGAGCCGCTTAAAGGGATAGTTCACCAAAAATTTAAATTCTGTTTTCTCATTCATTTACTCATCCTCTCATCATTTCAAACCTTTATGACTTTCGCTTTTCTGCAGAACAAAAAGATATTTTGAAGAATGGTGGATTGTAAATATCTTCTGTGCTCTTAAGAAGAAAGACCAAGTTTGAATAAGTGAGTGCGTAAATGATGACAGAATTTTCATTTTAGGGAAACCGTCCTCTCAATTTACTGTTATTGGTTGGAGGCTGAAGGTGATTTGGTTCTCTAGAAAAAATCCATTAGAATATGGATTTGGTTTTGAGATACCCGGTATTCACCTGCTCACAATCACAGTGATCTCATTCATGAAAACAAAGCAAAAGGTATAGTTGACTGCAACGTTCCCTTTCACAAAAACATACGTGTGTATCAGTATACCGTATCTACATTAACTATAAATAAAAAGAAAAAGTTTACACTTGGGAAGCTAGGAATCCTGCTGTTCTGCAGGCTGCTGACTGCTCGGGGGCGTGTCGGCTGATGCCCCGCCCTCTTCCTGTCCATCAAACCCAAAGCCCAGCCCCTCATCCATCTGTTCCAGTTCGCTTTGGTCCAGAAGTTCAAAGTCCTCTTCTTCGGCAGGGACGATTGTGACGTCGGGTTGCTCTTCTGTGCTGGCGTCAGTCCCTTCGACATCCTCCTCCTCCTCTGCGATGGTTTCCTGGCCAGAAGGCACCTCAAGGGGCGTTTCCATCGGGCAAGGAGGCGTCTCGGTGGGAAGAAAGGAGGCCAGGGAAGACCCCTCGCTGGCCTCCGTAGACCGCAACATTGCCGAAAGAGTGTTCTGTACTACGGTGGAGATAGCCGTGCTCACGATCTCCTCGCTGAGCGCCTCCAGTGAGCGACTGGGTCTCGAGACGGACCCGGTTCCCTCTCGCTCAGTACCCACAATGCTTTGCTCCGTCCCCGCGGCCTGTCCGTTTCCGTTGAAGTGAGTGTTGACGAAGTGGAGCGGGGATGCTAAGTGCTGAATTAGGAGGCTGGCAGGGGACAGCGGTTCCTCCTGGAGAGCTGTAGCGGATGCTCCGGCATGTCCGGACCCGAGGACACGCAGGGGGAAATGAAACAGACCTGGTTCAATAGAAGGCAACTCGTCAACCGATGGAAACTCTGCCAGGTCTCTGGTGAACGCCTCCTCTGGTTCGCTGTGGAGACTTTGTTGATCCAAATCTGTTAAGGAAAATTACTTATTGTGTAAAACCATTTTCATGCTGTCATATCAAATTAAATAAATTATGACAGAACTGTTATAAAAATGAGCACACATTTGGAATAATATAAACATGACTATTAATAAATGATCAACAAAAAATCCTTTACTTACTTACTGAAGTTAAAAAATGATTATATTCTCACATCAGATTTCACTTGAAAAAGTTCCGAAAGAATTTCTAAAAATGTACACATACACTCTGACTTAAATATACATAGCTTTACTAATAATAAAAAAAATATATTTTTCATGAATTAAAAAAAAACATTTTTATGTTGTCACATTGAATTTTAAATGATTACCATTATTAAAGAACTGTTTCAAAAATGTCTACCTGAATTTTAAGTCATTTAAACATAGCTTCATGAATTGAATTTTTTTTTAATTCCCTAATCCTAGAAGCGGTCTCTCTAACATTTTAGAGAAGCCTACAAATATCTCAAATGGATCGAGTACCTTCAGAGACGTCGGTAAGTTGTGGGGTGGTGGCTCTGGATACAGAAAAACCTCCACTTTCCAGAATAGACGCCTCCTCATCCGAGAGCTCCGAGTCAGTGATGGCCATCGCCAGAGCTGTAGTCTTAACATCCACCTGCTCAAACAAAAAAATACAGGCATCAGTTAACATTCACCAAAAAATGACAAAACAAAACCATGATAAAGATAAACTGGGCAATTCCAATCAAATGTCATCCTAATCATGAAATTATAAAAGTTTAAACCGATGGTTTTTACTTTACTGGTAGCACAGATCAGCAATTGGTGTTTTAAATACCCATGTGAGGAGGTCTCATAATGTTTTAATAGCTTTATATCTTTTTAGTTTATTACACCGGTAAGGCCAATTTCAGGTATGTCACATACATAACGCTATATTTTGCTGATAAACAAGAACATGAAAATGTTGTTATTATTTTCTGTTCGATGACATGGCATCCATTCTGCATTTGTTGGATGCCATTAATTCTGGGTTGTACATTTTCATTCACTAACACCTATTATAGTTTTTTGTCCACCGAAAATGGTGTCCTTGTGGATGTACTTGTATTTTTGGGATGTTTAAACACAATTAACAAAGGGTTTGTATCATTTAAACAGTTGGTTCAGTTTACTGGTAACAATTATATTCTGAGAGCGTTTTTAACCATAAAGATTACAGATACTTTCCAAACTGTCCCAAAGAGCATCTGAAACAGCAAGCTCTAGTCTGATAGGCTGGTATGACATGAAAGAAACTGAGTTCAAAATGGTTATTTAGGGTAAGTTATCCCGACCCATCAGCATCACATGAAACATGAACTGTTGTGAAGATGAATCCACTCACGGTCGGGGCGAAGCAGGAAAGCTCTTCCTCGCTTTCACTCTCTGTTTCTGCCCTGGGCTCATCTCCTTCTTCCTGTTCTTTCTTCAGCCCTACACGCACAAATACACAAAACAGGAAAATAACAGGAACTGACAGAACCATGAAACACACTGTACAAAAATCCTAGAACCGAACCTAAATTGAAACTCATTTTTACATTTTTGTCCAATCTGCTGCTTTTTTTTTTAAAGATGAATATTAAAGCCAGCTCACTTCTTTTATCGTATTTACGGCGCTGTGTGTCTCCCTTCATGCTGTAGTCCAGTTTCATCAGGATGGGTTCCAGTCCGGTGTACATCTTCTGAATGAGCTCATGATAGACCACCAGCGGCCACAGCAGAACACTCAACACTGACCCCGGAACAGAAAGAACTCACAAATCAAATTCACCCGAAACTGAAATGACTCTTCAAATGTTTATCACTTTCCATAGTTTGGTTGAACACAGAGAAAGATATTTGGATGAATCCTTGTTGCTTAACAGTTCTTGATCCCACTGACAGGTTCAAATTCCACAGAACTTTTTGATATAGTACATTTTTCCAACTATCTCAGTTTGTGTACAACAGAACACTTTTTCCTACTATGGCTGTAAAACTGTTCCGTTTTAAACATTCTTCCAAATTTCTTTCTCAGTGTTCATCAGAACAAAGAAATTATTCTAATGTTATTTAAAATCTTTAATATGTAGCACTATGTGACCCATTCAAGTATTATATGAGTGTAGAGGTGGATATGAAAGGATTGAGTCATATGTACAGAGACAAATATGTGGAAATAAACGATTTGTTCTTACGTATAATGTAGGAGATCATGATCCCAGGAATATAATGTCCAACCACAGCCAATAGAAAACATCCCGAACTCATCATAAAACAGAACTGAAGAGACAGAACTTAGTGAAAAATCTGAGACATACCAAAATGTGATAATGTGAACTGTTGTTTATTTTAGAACTGTCAAACAATTAATTATGATTATAAGAATAAAAGTTTGTGTTTACATATATGTCTGTGTATTGTATGTATTCAAATTGTATTAAGAAACACAAAGACTTTTACATGTATGCTTGTACCATAAGAAAATATTATCTTAAATTGCATTGCTATATTTTTTTATTTTTTTTTATTTATCTATATTATAAATTAGAATTAGAATTTGCTAGAATTTGTTATATTTTCCTTAAAATGTAGGTGTGTATAAATTAAAAACAAATGCACATATAATGTTGTGTAAACACTATTGATCTTTTGAAACCTAGTTAATTTTTACATTTTTATTGTCTAAAGTTAATTTCTATACAACAATGCTTCTCTGTCTGAAAGATTTGTTCAGAAACGAAGCATCAAAACCTACATAATATCTCAAACAAATCTACCGTTGGTACTGTTACAGAATGTTATTTTTGTGGAGTTAAGCAATATAGGCCATATACTGTACTAAAATATTGTATGGACAAAAATAAACATATATACAAATAACAAATGTTTCCGATTTCGCTTCTCACCTTGCCGTGATTCTGGCGTTTATACTGCAGCGTTTCTTGGATGTAAAGGATGAAAGTCAGGTAACTCTCTGCTATATGATGGCTCAGTTCATCCACGCTTAACAGACGCGGCTGATCCGATATAACTTCACTGTAAAACAAAACACCCATTCTCATAATTGGGACTCAAATACATTCCTGGAGGAATATTTATGGTTTTTAATCTATCTGGAAAATAAAGTTGTATGGCAAATAACATATGGAACAAATATTGCATTTACAATAAATCTTATAGAATGCTGTACTGATATTTGGACAAATATTTGTAAGACCAACTAAAGTACATTCTTTAAAATATCTAGAAATATATTTAAAATTTTCTTACCAATACGTGTTTGGTTACATCTTCCAAATATCTTTCTCTGTGTTCATCAGAATACAGGAATTAAATGTCCCAATCAAACAGCCAAAGCTAGTCTCATTTTAACATCTATGCTGTTTTAATCCATTCTTTATCCCAATATTGCGATGTAAACTATGCTCCACAGATGTTCACTATGAACGCATTATCTTAGAAGTATTTTTATCGACCTTTATTTTGTATTAAACTTAAAACATTTCAACCACATTCAATAGACCACAAAAGCAGTTGTGAAATACAATTGAACATATTTGATATAAATGAAATAGCTTTCTGTGTAGACGTAACCGACGGGAGGTATTATCATATCCCTAAGGCATGTTTTAGGATGTACTGTACTCTACTGTACAAGAAAAACAGCCTTCCAAAGGTACAAGGATGCTGTTGAGACACGAAAAGGCCATTGAAAATACATACCGTTCAACGACAGCCACTTCTGGATGCCATGCTGTTAAGAATAAAATACAAATAGAGAGGATGTTAAGATTTAAGCATCATATCGTTTAGTATCAGACCAAATATCTGAATAATCTTTCAAGAAAAATGTGTGTTATTCTTCACTGAACCATTAAAACATTTAGACATGGAATGGAATCATTTGAGCCATTTACATCTCTTTAATGATAACTGGTTTTTAAATATTTTGAGACCGACAAAGAAATTTTATTATATGTGCTTTTAAATTTTTTATTGTTGCATAATAGATATAATAGTTATTTACAATATCGTAATATGCATATTTTTTAGGAGTTAGTATTCAAAATAAATATTATAGATTTTAATATAAAATTATACATACGTGCTGAAGTGAGGAAAGAAAAAATGCATCTTGGACTGCATTACGATTGGTAAAGTATAAAACCGTGAGTCATTATATAAATCTTAAGACTTAAGTAGACACACGCTGTATACATACTGCTGAAGATTTATGTGACGATACATTACCAGAGATCTGTGGCAGTTTGTCTTTCCATCGCTCCAGAAGAGTCAGACCAATGAGCGACACGCTCAGAAGAAACAAGGGACGCAAGGATGTCGACGAAAGAAGCCTAAGACACAAAAATACAATTCTATTCTAATTTGCTCATAAACAATTATGCCACCTAATTGTGACAACAAAATATCCAACCATGGTATAGTATTTACATAAACTACTATTGTATTCAATTTTAACACTACAATACCCAAACATAGGGCTTATTGAATATGAAAACATTTATAATCATAATCATTTTGCAGTTTGAATTCCCGATTATTTAACATGATTACACTCAAGATTAGTTTTTTAATCGAAAAATATTAATAATAAATAAAAATAAATAAAAAATAATAATAATATTCAACCCAATGACACAAAAACATTAATTTGAATACATAGATTCAAATATAAACAGTAAAAAGAAATTAGGGATTCACGGATATGGAGATTTTGGCAGAACTCTTTTATTTTTGGAAGCCGATAGCCGACATATAGGCCAATAAATATTTTTGTCTAGGCATCAAACAAAAGGCAAAGACATAAAGATTTTCATTTAAAACTTCTGAGAGTTTGAACCATCTCTTATCTCTGTACTATAGACCTCGTAAATTTCTATGGCCAACTTTTTTGGCACAAAATCTATTGCTTGACAAAAAATAAAACATTAATAAAGAAAGTGACAATTAAATTCCTGCTGACCCGTAGCAAGCATGAGAAGTGTTTTAGCCAGCAGAAATAAAATCATTTATAAGCCTAAAGATACCAACTTAATTTTATTATTGAACCGATAACAATAATACTAAAAATAGCATTTATTTGCCGATATCAATAAGAATGCTGATGTATCGCCCGTCCCTTTAAAGAAATGCAAAACTGATAAAGCATAATAATTGTTTTATCTTAATTACTTTAAGTAAATCGTAGGAAGACAAATATAAATTTTTAATCGATGACATTTTAAAAGTCTGCAAAATGAACCATGTTTTTATTTTCTTTATATATTTTATTCCATTTCCATTTGTCTTACTATGGGAAACCACGGTGTGTGTTTTAAAAAATACAACAGTGTTAAAACATTTAAACAACAGTGAATCTGAATCATAAAAGTAATATTATGATATTTTAGCCCATGTTGAAAACGTGATGAATATTAAAAAATATTATATGTAATATTTTATTATGTATATAATAAAAATACTGTTATGGTATGTATATAATATAAATTATATCATGGTATGTTTATTATATAAATAATATTATGGTATGTATATAATATAAATAATATTATGATGTGTATATAATATAAATAATATCCTGGTGTGTATATAATATAAATAATATTATGGTTGGTATATAATATAAATAATATTATGGTGTGTATATAATATAAATAATATTATGGTGTGTATATAATATAAATAATATTATGGTATGTATATAATATAAATAATATCATGTTATGTATATAATATAAATAATATTATGGTATGTATATAATATAAATAAGATTATGGTGTGTATATAATATAAATAATATTATGGTATGTATATAATATAAATAATATTATGGTATGTATAATATAAATAATATTATGGTGTGTATATAATATAAATAATATTATGGTAGGTATATAATATAAATAATATCATGTTATGTATATAATATAAATAGTATTATGGTATGTATATAATATAAATAATACCATGTTATGTATATATTATAAATAATATTATGGTATGTATATAATATAAATAATATCATGTTATGTATATAATATAAATAGTATAATGGTATGTATATAATATAAATAATATCATGTTATGTATATAATATAAATAATATTATGTTATGTTTATAATATAAATAATATTATGGTATGTATATAATATAAATAATATTATGTTATGTATATAATATAAAT
>JAWHQN010000164.1:145000-235000 GCA_033220385.1 Triplophysa yarkandensis
CCTACAATTTAGACCATACCGTTCTTTCTTTGTAAATATTTTTATTACAAGACATGTTTATCAATGAAATAAGTGTACAAACTGTAATAATACAGTGCTTAACTCAAACCTTACAGAAAATGTAACAAAGACAAAATTATGTACAAAATAAAACATTATTGTCAATATTAAATATTTTGCAGGGATAAGTTTCAAACTAAAATAACTTAATTCTTGGCCACAGTCATACTTCATCCACGTTTAATACCTGCAACAATCAAAAGAGGTTTTAGTAATAAAGTAATGCCATGTTTGTTCGGACGTGAGGTCATTTCATGAGATATACAACTTTGAACAGTAGTATAAGTTATATATCAAATGACAAGGATATTATTTCATTTTATATACCGTCATTATAAAATGTATGAATGTCCTTTAAAAGTGTATTGACCCTATGTAAAGCCCTGTATTGTTAGTGTAAATACAATCGTATCACAAACAAGTGAGTCCTATAGAAAAGACCCGTATGAAACACAACACTATGTTTTCAACTACATTGGTGTTAGATGAACATAAAAACAGCACACGGGGTCACAACCCTGACCCACCAGCGCATTCTCAAACACTCAAATATTCACATGACAAACAAAGATGTCAAACACACATACACCAAACATGCAGGCATGACTTATATATGTGAGCATTGAATACAGGAGCTACTCCGTTGCTCACTGCTTTGGAAACCCAAATGTAGAGGATCATATTGGAATCAAACCTCAGCGTTGTAAAGAACACAATGTATTACAAGAGCTTTACATAACATGATCCCATTATGACATAACAGGGACATAAGGTCAACTCCATTACATCCATTAACCAAAAAAACATGGCATGAAACTTAAATGTATTTTTAATTATTATCAGTTTTTAATTATTGTAAAGGCCACTGACTATTAACGTGTTGTATTAAAATGCCAGCAATGCATGAGCTTGCATGTAAGTTAGTAAAATAAAGCGTACCTGAATGCTAGTGTTGGTTAGCTGAAGGAAGAGTAGGAAAGATTTCCTCTCAGGTTATGTAAGCAGTGCATCAATACCTGCTGGAGATAAGACTATGGCCTGCAGCAGGTCAGAGAGAGAGATTATTCCCCGGACCACGTCAGTTCTGTCCACAAGCACCAGCCTATGGACCTGGACGCAAAACCATGTGAGCTTTACAGTTAAAAAATATATTATAATTACATTTAAAATGATCAAATTAATTTGTTTCTAAAACAGCAATGATAAAGTAGTTAAATTAAAATATATGAAAAAATTACATAAACAAATAATAGCATTTATACAACACCAATATGAAAAAAATACAAACAATTATATTATTCCAAAACAAAAAACAATCAGAATACATTATTCTAAAAAAAACAAGTACATATATTATAACAAAAATTGAACAAACAAATTATACTATTCCTAAAAACAATTACATAAATCTAAAACAAAACAGAACAATTCAATTACAAATAAAAAAATTACATTAATTCTAAAGAAAAGAGAACAAACCCATTACATAATTTAAAAAAAGAAATAGATTTATTCGAAAATTAAACAGAACAAATACAAAATAAAACAAAACAATTATATTAATTCTTAAACAAAATAACTTATATAAAAACAAAGCATGAGTATATAAAGCAGTTATATTTTCTATATAACTCGTGCTCACCTCTGCTTTAACTATTCTGTCAATAACCGTCTCCAGAGTCTCATCGGGGTAACATTTTATGACTCCTTCCACAAAACACTGTCTCCTTCGCACTGCCTCCTGCATACTCATGCTCAGGTTATTATACGTTTTCTGTGCTGCAAGATTCTAATAAATAAAACAAATGTTTACACCCAAAATTCAGATATAACACTTATTATAGCAAATTCTAATACATTGTGTTTTTTAAGCTACCAAAAATCCAAAGAAATTAAAAGATTCTCACAATGACGTCAAATCTGGAATACAAAGCCACCACCCTACCTGAAAAAAGGAGTCAAGAAAACATGATTGTCACTTTTCAGGAAAGACAAAACATTAGAGACCACGCAGTATGCACTGCATCTTTTTACTTTCTGGTTACCAGTACCATTCTCATCCACGACAGGCAGTGCCGACACTCGCCGATCCACAAACACAGACAGAGCATCATAGACACTGGCAGTCTGTGGAACTGTGGCTATCTCTGTGAACGTTCCTATTCCTGCATCTTCAATTTTCATCTGTAGGAAGCGGGGCTTTGGTATTGATGCTACCTAAAGAGACGATCATTTACATGAAACCCCAAATCATTTAACCATTGTATATTCATGAAAAATCAAATAGATCTGAAATGTTTTCTTACAAATAAATAAAGGAACTTGAGGATTCTCTTATGGGTAAGTATGTGAAGGACATTTCCAGATTCTGGGTCAATAACTGGAAGTCTGTGGATTTTGTGTTTCAGTAAAGAGTAGACCGCATCGAAGAGGCTGTGTGAAGATGGAGAGAGGAATATGATGAGTTACTAAGTTTAATAAACTTTAAAACTATTGAAATTAAAACATATATTGGTTTATCTGGAAAAGTTTAATAAAGTTAAAAAACAGAAAGGTTGCTCCAAAAATAAACTGAATTGTATTTTAAGCAAATTATAACTAAACAAATATAATTTTAAAATTAATAATACATAATAAAATGAACACAAAAATTAAATATCTTATGTAGCAGCATAAAAGTAATTATAAAAAAAATAAAATAATAAAAACACATAACACACTGCTAAAAAAAACAAAAACAAAAATACAAATGTAAAAGCTGATTTAAAATATTCCTAAAAGCAAAATATAACTAAAACCAAAACTACACAATGTGCTATAATTAATTTTTTAACATTACTCCATAAACACTACCATTTGGTTCACATATACTATTCTTTATTTTGAAATATGTTATAATAATAATACACTTGAAAAAATGTGGAACGAAATAAATACAACATTGGGATCAATTTGTAATTAAAAAATCTAGAAAAACTGTTATATTTTATCTTATTCAGTTTATTAACGTGTCATCTAGTTTATAGAACTTAACATTTATTTAAAAAAATGTTTAAGCTGCATTACCAACAATTTTTAAAGCTCACATTTATTCTGAGCTCCTACTGGCTGTTTTTTCTTTATTATATAAAAATG
Source organism: Triplophysa yarkandensis (assembly GCA_033220385.1). NCBI lineage: Eukaryota > Metazoa > Chordata > Actinopteri > Cypriniformes > Nemacheilidae > Triplophysa > Triplophysa yarkandensis. The sequence goes on from JAWHQN010000164.1 coordinate 148,196, forward strand.
GTTCTGAAATTAACATACTGGCACGAAATTACATTCAGACTTTAGAAAAGGTAAAAAATCTGGTCAAGTAAAGCTGAAGAGAAGTTCACTGGTAACTAAAAATAATAATGAAATCTGATTATCATACCTTGCATCAGGTGAGATACTGATGAGACATTGATCTTTATACTGCAGGTAGACGTCTACAAACAGGAAGAAGGCGTTAGGATCAAATCAGAGCATTCCAACACTTTGCTGTAAATATCTCCTATAATAACACACTGACAGATGTGTGAGATTTATTCAGCTGTGTGAAGATGCTGCCAGCATATGTCAATCAAACATCTTTTGCCAAATCAAATACATGCAATCCAACCTGAAACCAACCCTGAGTTAAAGCGATAATCATCATTTCCCCAAGCTTTTTCCATTTCAACACTATGTGAGTTTCTTTGTTCTGCAGAATACAAAAGAAGATATTTCGAAGATGTTGGGAACTGGAATGTGTTCCACGTCTATGTGGTCACCAATTTTTTACAAAACATCTCCTCTGGTGTTTTGCAGAAGAAAGTCATAAGATGTTTCAATGAAGAGAGTAAATGATGAAAGAATTTAACCTTTACAAACCAAATCATAACCGTATCCCTTTAAAACCGAAATATATAATTAAACCAGTGGAGACTCTCATCTGGGTTGGTGATGGTGACTTGTACAAGAGGAACGCAGTGTGATGCAACATCTCAACATGATCTGAGATTATTTACTTTGAAAGGAATCACCTCTCCATGTCTGAATCTTGTGCTCCTCAAGTTCATAGATCTGAACCTAGAAAACAGGGGCATTACATCACAAACACATATGTTGAAGCCATTCGGGGTAAGATAGTAATATTGATCGTACACATTTCCCGAAGGTTCATGCAGAACAATGTAGCTGGTTTAAACAGGAACCTTACGAACCTATTCCAAAGCACGGTCAAAACGATACGGAATGAGGACTCAACCTACCATGGGCGACCGATAATACCGATGAAGAATGTTGATGAAATCTGTGATCGTCAGCATTCCTGTGCAGTCAAAAAGCAGAAATTATGTACATAAACCTTTTATTATACACTAAAAATGGTGCACATTCTGGAAGGGGTCTTACCCACAAATCTCTGGAGTTTGTTGTCCCACAGCGGGGCCGCTCGCAGACCGTTTGCTACCAAAGCAAAGAAGGCTCCCTTCACCTATACATTAGATGTGACGTATGAACGAAGATTGGAACCTAAATGAGTTTCGTTGTGTGATGTTTTACCTGCAGCGAGGTGTCAAAAATGACCAGTTTGCAGCTGGTGGGAATAGCATCATAACAACAGTGTTTTTTCATGAAGGTCATGTATGCTTCGGCATTAGGATCCGGATCTGCGGGACACAGGAGAACGGCGTTTAACGTCCAACACTTCGTGCAATCCGAGCGCAGTCTCACATCCATGCAAAGGATTCCAAGGAATTCAAAAGAAAAAGTACAAATCCCTACCTGTGATGTTCATCATATGGTTCTCATGGCAGTCCCCCTGCCGGAAAAATACATCATATATATTAGAATGTGTGCGTTTATGAAATGTATATTGCAACGTGATATTACATTTACATTTAGTCATTTAGCAGACGCTTTTATCCAAAAGTAAAAGACCCACGGCTCTCTTTAGATTAACATTAACATAGTTAGTACGCTAAGTGTAATGACACCATGAATCACACCAAATATTACCAAAATATCTCTCTTCTGCACTACACAAGAGTGTGTTTACTCCCATCATCACTGATGACGTCACACACACATGTTTACATCTACATCTCACATGTGCTGTCAGATGTCCTAGATGTCTTCAAGATGACTTAGAAGAAAAATCAACATGCATGACATTTGGGATGCAAATGCTTACATCCACAACCAAGCATCCCAACCCATTCAAACTCAATTGAATTTTTTTCTATTATTACAATATAATATTGAAATCTTTTTTTTTATTGTTTCTTGTTTTTAATTGTTTCTTATTCAGTTCAGTGCACACCCTAAGCACTCAATTTGATCTTATTGTTTAATTTAAAACCCAAATAAAGGTTCAGTGGCTGCTGTCACTCACCTGTCTGCTGCTGTCCATCTGGGCTGTGTTGCTCAAACCTCTGTGCGCACTGCGCATGCGCGCCGGCTGGACGCGCACTTTAAACGCAAGAGGACGCGATGGACGGACCGGATGGTGTTCACGACGCTCTTTTATTTTAGGCTGGTGCTGAAAGTTCCTGTTAAAGGTATCGATGGGGTGTGACACTCGAATGCAGGAGCGCGCGTGTTATTCCAAATATAGCGCGTGCCCTCTGCGTTATGCGCGCCCCCGCCTCTCACTGTGTGCACGAGCTGTGACGAAAAATAATTTTTTTTTAATTTATTTTAATTATGCAAAGTATATTTAGCTTATACACAACTAATTTAATAATAATAATAAATAAATAAAATTAAAATAATTCCTGTTATGTATTATGTACTTAAGTGTGATTCTGGAGGGTCCCATCTTTAACCTCACAGGGGTCAGGACACTATTTTTATGGGTCCCAAAAAGGAACATAGGTTATCTGACAGCTGACTGCTTGACATGAAGCTTGAACATTGTGGACGGAGGCCGGTGACGTAGCACACATGTGAATGATGATGTAGTTTGCATTTACATTTAGTCATTTAGCAGACGCTTTTATCCAAAGCGACTTACAATAGTCGAGGAGACAATGAAGCGGTAAATAGCCGATACAACAATAGGTGAACAAGTGCTAATACAATGCTACCAAGTTACGCAGAGAGAAGTTACAAAAAGTTTTTTTTTTTTGATAGAGTGAGTAGTTAGAAAAGTAGTGAGTTAGTGAGTTAGGTGTAGCCGGAAAAGATGAGTTTTTAGGAGTTTTTTAAAGATAGAGACCGAGTCTGACAAGCGTGAAGCCAGAGGCAGATCGTTCCACCATCGAGGAATTGAAGCAGAGAACGTTCGAGAGAGAGAGAGAGAGAGAGAGAGAGAGAGAGAGAGAGAGAGAGAGAGAGAGAGAGAGAGAGAGAGAGAGAGAGAGAGAGAGAGAGAGAGAGAGAGAGAGAGAGAGAGAGAGAGAGAGAGAGAGAGAGAGAGAGAGAGAGAGAAGAGAGGGAGGAGAGAAGAGAGAGAGTGAAGAGAGAGAGTGAAGAGAAGAGAGAGAGAGAGAGAGAGAGAGAGAGAGAGAGAGATTTCTTACTCTTTTGAGCTGGTACCACAAGTCTCGGCTCATTTGCGGAGCGCAGAGATCTTGAGGGTCTATATCTTTGCATTAGTGAGTTAAGGTAAGTGGGTGCTGAACCGGTGGTGGTCTTGTAGGCAATGACAAGACATTTAAATTCAATGCGAGCTGCTACCGGAAGCCATTTATTCATTTGGCAGACGCTTTTGTGCAGGTGACAAAGTGTTGTGTGGTTGTCAATCACTGCAGAGTAAACAGGGGTGAGATGTGTTACTCAAGGACAGTTCAGGGTGTGTGTGCTGGGATTCAAACCCACAACCCTCTGCTTAACTCTCAAACCAGCGGTTACGACCCTGTTGAAGAACATTGAGACGGCTCACATTTAAACACACTACACACGTTTTCAGAGGTTAGATGCTGTTTATTATAGACTTAATGTTGCAGCTTTATTTTCTTTGTTTATACAAAATGTACAAAATTGGAGCAGGAAAATGTATTTGCTAGATTTACTTATAATAGGGATATGTACTTTATATGCGATGACAAAATCAGTTAAAGGGTCCAATTTTAAAAAAGGAAACAAATCACTCGCTGCTCACCAAAGGACAAAATATATCAGACGTTTACGAACAACCGATAAATAAACTCTGTAATGCTTTGGTTAAACAATGAACCAGAAACTATTCATTTAGCCTGTCTGATACACCACAATTCAAAGGGAAAATTCTGTATGTTGTTGTCTTTCTATATATCTATGACTTTCTTAGGCAAACAAAAGATATTTTGAAGAATGCTGGTTACTGAAACTATTGGTTCGCAATCACCTCTTCGACACGCAAATCAATAGGGACCAATGGGTTTCCTGCTACCAACATTCTTCAAAATATTGAGTAAACCTCTTTTTGAGAATATCAAATATTGTAACCCGAAAAATTGACTTCCACATCCTATGATGTTTACTTATTCATGATGAGGTAAAGCATAGGGCATCAAATATCAGCGTATGATCTTTGTTGCAATAGCATAGAGGATTTTATCCTTTGCACATATACTCAAAACTAAATTATGTAATTGACACAATCCCCACAAATACAAAACTAGCCTTAAACGTGAGTGATTTCCGGACTAAGAAAATTGCCATCACAGGAAGGAAATTCATAACAATGAAACCTTCCTGAGCAAATCTACGGCATGTTGTGCAAGGTAAGGCAAAGAATTAAAAAAAACAAGAACGCAGCCCAACTTCCAAACACTCACAATGCGGATTTTACTACCTCTTTTTGCTCCCTCTTGACTTTTCTTTTGAAGAAGTTACCAAACTGACCCATACACAATGGGAATATAAAGGCATCCTTTTTGCCAGTACTGCATCACACGTCAAAAACCAAACCGTGAACTAAAAAAAAAACCTTCTGCCCAACATACTTTTATGCCCACCACAACCAACCTTTACAACTGCCCCTCGCAAAACAATGCAAACCAAAGGAGTCGACTGCGTATGTAAACTAAGCTGGTTTTTACTTTGCCACTCTTATAGTCATGTGGAAAACCCTCGTCTAGCCTGGCATAAGGAGAGATTGTGATTTCCCAAATGGCAAAGTAGTCTCTGGGCAACATGGGAGTCTTTGAAATGGGGGCGTAGAGCTGAAGTGGGGATCTTGAAACACAGAGTTGTCATTTAGAGAAGATAAGCCAAACCAAGGTGCTGTTATGAGGTTATACCAAGGAGAGGAATCAGTGGTCCAGTTCATGCTTTTCATGCTTCTGCACTGAAGGGGCACGGAACCTTGAGAGAACTCTTTAGAATCAAAACAGTCTTGAGGGTTGTCCATTGAGGGGTTAGGGTAGGCCACTGTAGAGAAGATAGAGCTCCAAAGACACAACACAGTGTTCCGATTGTAAGATGTGGAACCCGGCTGCTCTGGCGCAATGGTAGAGTGCAGGTTAATGCTATCATTGGACAGAGTGCAGCAGGTGAGATTTGTGGTCGTGCTTGGAGTGTCCGGTACTAGATTTGGAAGAAGTGCTGGTGTCTCGATGGATGTGGGCTCGATCGAGCTTAACTGAGTGCGACTGGTGGTTGGGAGACGAACAAGGAGGTGGATCATTGCGGAAGTTGCCATGAGACCGGCAACGCTGGTCAGGTAAAGAAAACATAACATACAGGTAACCTGCAAGAAGATGGATAATAGTGAATTAGCGTACCAAATATTTTTAGATCACATACGATGGCTTTGAAACTAAAGCAAAAACAAATTTCTAATTTAAAATTTTAAGAGTGCAGAGACTAATTTTGTTTGGGACAACACACTAAACTTCAAAATGTAAAAAGATCCCATATCTTACCTTAGTAAAGTGCTGGTAAATGCTGGTTAGAGCTTCCTTCCAATTGGATTGCTCAAGCAAAACACAGAGATCTGTGTAAGTAAACCATCCACGCTTCATACCCTGCCGCTCCGCAATACTACAACAGAAAAATATTGATGTTGTGAAACTCATTTTGAATCAAACAGCAAAACAGGAACTAGAGGTTTTGACCTTTGTCTCATGATTTCAATGCTCAATAAACTATGATCTATAACATTTTAGAATTTTAAACACCAAAAACACCCAGATTTACACCAGTTATGTCCGACATCTTTGTCTATTCCATCACCTTGAGCTAATAAAGAGCATGTTAACGCAGTCCTTAAACTGCTGTTGGTGCTAACAAGTTTTACAGACATTGCAGCAAATACTGATTTTAAACTTCTGATAATAAAACATGCTGTTATGAAGTGCCTTGACCAACCTAGCTTCCACCTGACTGAGAACTTTAAAGAAGTCACTGGGTTCAGCAAAGAGGTTCCAATCCTGTAAATGTAGAACATCTTATTATATTTCAAATACAAACGAGACATGACAAAACTATATGTTTGGGAAGGGTTGAGCGGTGAGCTTACAATTGCATTTAAGAAGTTCATTTCCAAAGTGTTGACAGTCTTTACATCCAGCTTAGCCGCAGTGCCCCACTCATCGTTGAAAACCTCTTCTTCCTCTCCTTCATCATACAAATATTTACTGGCAACCATCTTGAGACAGGAGAGATAACCACAGTCACACTATTGCTTTATACCTTGCATGTCTTTGATATTAAAGGAGTGAAATATGATGTCTAAGGACATTCAACCAACGTACAGAAAACGGCAAACACAAATTATAACAAAATACATTTCAACTGTCGACATACCATGGAAATCAAAAAGAGATCGGAGGACGAGATCTGTTGCAGGTATTCAGGGTTTCTATGTCGCAGTCTTTCAATGTATACCAAGGCCAACATCATGGCACAGGGAGATATACATGCTTCTCTGTAACATAACAATATCAAGTGTTCATAAAAACTATTGCCAGGTTGGAAAAGATTTAAATCAAAAGTATAAAGATGGAGAAGTGGATGCACCTAGCCACGTGCGCCGCATATTTCTTATGAAGTTTTCTTATGGGACTTGGGGCCGTTTTTTGTAGCAGTTCCACAGCGATGTCTAAAGGAAACGAAAAAGGAAGTGAAAATAAAATATTACACACCGGTGTACCACAGTCCTAAATTAAAACAACCATGTTCACATGTGTATGTATTATAAAAGACAATATATAATAAACATATAAACATGCTGCAAAAACAGTCCCACTTGTTGACTCACCTGTCATGGGACAAGACAGAGCATCTAGAGGACTGTCAGAGTCTATCCCATAATACAGACGCTTCCTCACCCTCTCTGACCATTGCTCATGTTCAGGCAAAAACTGTTGGAATATAAAGAACAAGAATTACAATCAAACACCAAATACAGGAAAGAAAACTCACAGGTAATTTATGATAAGCTTCACGTCAAACCACGTGACCCTTCATTAAATATGATCCCTGTTAAATTATTATATATTAATATATAATCCATATTAAATGATTAAATATTACTATATAATATATAATCCATATTAAATTATTAAATATTAATATATAAAATATATACATATTAAATTATTACATTTAATACATAAAATATATTCCATATTAAATTATTAAATATTAATATATAAAATATATCCTTATTAAATGACTACATTCAATATATAAAATATATATCCATATTAAATTATTAAATATTAATATATAAAATATATACATATTAAATTACTACATTTAATACATAAAATATAATCCATATTAAATTATTAAATATAAATATATAAAATATATCCATATTAAATGATTAAATATTAATATATAAATTATATACATATTACATTATTAAATATTAATATATAAAATATATCCATATTAAATTATTACATTTAATACATAAAATATTATCCATATTAAAATATTACATATATAAAATATATCCTTATTCAATTATTAATATATAAAATATATCCATATTAAATTATTAAATGTAATATATTGTATTTCTCTATAAGCCCCAGTGAATGTATAAATAATATTATTAATATCAGTATTGACATAAACACAGTTGTTTGACGTCACTGCTTCCAAACACACAGTTAGGCCTGAGAAGCCTCGGACTAAATTTAAGCGCCAAGTTCGAAAGTTGCTGTCAAACACACTGACCAATTAGCTCATAAATGCTGGCATTTTATTGTAATTATAAGCAAAACGTGTTAATGTTTAATAATAAGTGATAAGTTAACACAAAGAAAGATGTTAATGCGTCATAAAGTTTTATTTTGACGGAAGAGCGATGCTAACGAGTTAGCCGCTAGCACAGCAGCAGCACAACTACAGGTGAAACACACGAGACACTGACCGTAAACTCCTGAAAGTCAGAAAAGATGAACGTTCGTTCGTCAAACAACTCTTTAAAATCCATGTTGTGTCTCAGCATTAAGTTTAAAAGCTGAAAACACAGAAAATGTGAAGGAAAGGCGTCGCGCGAGCCCTCGTTGAGAGACTTGACTTCCGTCGACTGCAGCGCGCATGCGCACACGCGGCTCTGACAGTTATTTAATAATGTTTATTATTAATAAAACACACATTATATATAACACTACACATCAAACACTGCTTTACCTGTATATATTATAAAATTATAATTATGCAAAAATTAAAACTTTACAAAACTTTACTCTTCATGATGGGTTATGTTTTAATAGAACTAATTTAACCCTTAATAGAAATTAACATTTATTGGAATTTACATCATCACAAAATTCTATAGCCTTTTATTTACTTATGTAAATATATATTGTGTATGTATGTGCATGTGTTTGACAAGAAAGTGCAATATAGACATATATAGACCATATATATTTAGACTTTAATATAAATGTATATAGTATTAGGCTATATACAAAGCTCATATACATTTGTATGTATATACGATGTCTGGCAGTTTTAAAGCTGTTATTTTATTTTTACCACTTCATAAATTTTGTACTTTTGAGTTTTTTTGATGAGTATATTTTTTTTATTAATCTTATCCTCATCATCACACGCACACACACTTAACACTGAATTTATTATCTACAATATTGTTGTCGTATTAAAATATCATTGTTGAACATGACGCAGAATGAGCCAACAGACATTTTTTAGAAAACTATAGAAAGGCATATATATAAAAATATTACACACCAAAAATGTTATTTAAAAAATATTATAAAAAATATTATAAATATTTATTTTTATTATGTAACTTGTTTCTTGTCTTGTCACTTACGCTATGTACTAGAAGTTCTGTAACTAAAACAAATTCCTTGTGTGGCAATAAAGCTCATTCTGATTCTGATTCTGATATATGTTAATATATATTTAGCATATATATGTCAAATTAATTGAAACAGTTGTGCTAGACATGCAATACGCCTCCTGCAGTTTCTGTTAGTAAACCCCTGCAATATATTTTAATATAATAGCTGTATATTGTTCTACATATTTTACATATGCAAATACCTTAACTTACTTTATATATACATTTTCCTTACATTTCACTTCCTTACGTGGCCTGTAAATCTTGAATATCATATGTTATAATGTGACATTTTAAATTGAACCTAAAGTGAACCAATTGAAACAGAAATTGTTTATGATTGTGATTAGTAAGAAAGTGGTCATAAATACAAAGCTTATTATCTTCTTAAGCCACCTGTTTAACGGCAAATATGTTTTTGTCATCATTATAACAAATGTCATAATTGCAGAATAGATGATTCATTTCATTTGGAAATCTCACATTCACAGTACACAGATAAGCATAGATATGATTATTGATGAACTCATGTCTGTGTTCAGTCTGAACTTTAAACTTTAATGATGACTAAAACAACATTCAGGCCTAAATCAAAACCCATTCACTTAAATCACTTTACTCTTTTATTTAATAAATGAGCCACCTACTGTTAAGAAGCAATAAATAATGCTAAATCTCAACCTTTACCCTTCTTATGATTTACAGATCATCTTAATCATATCTGATTGAGATATAGTGGCTTTAAATATCAAGTCTGACTTTAGTCTGAATCTGGAAGACAACAAAACAGAATCATGCTGGGATCAGTTATATCTACTTTGATGTTCTTGGTTTTGACAGGCCAGGACAGGTAGACATTTATTATTAATATTATCTCACTGAACTTATGATTTTCACAACAAAGCTGTTTACTTTAAAATTGATGCTTCATTTATAAAGCTCTCCTTAAAATACAACACACGATGTATCCATATATGTCAATCACGGAAAATCAATTTTCAAATGAATTCAATTATTGCTCATTAAAATATTTAGAATAAAATAATTAATTAATTAATATTTAAAAAATAAATCCTACTTAATATTTTTGTTTTTCAAACTGAAATATATTGTAAATAAAATAACTGAAAATAAAGCTGACACATATTTTGGTTTATCACATTTGATTCTAAATATATTTCAGAACTGTTGGTGGACTGAGACACAATGTTTATAACTATAATAAATACCACAGTATGGATGAGGTGAGATTATTCTGTATTAATTCAAATACTGATGTTTCATGTATTACTCTGAAAATAAATATCTTTACACAATATCTATCTTCACAGATATCGGACTGGATGAGACAGATCGAGAGAGAAAATCCAGATGTTGTGTCCAGCATCATCTACGGACAAACTTACGAAAAGAGGAACATTACACTACTGAAGGTATGTACATTACATTCATTACATTTTACATTTATTCATTTGGCTGATGCTTTTATCCAAAGCGACTGACATATTATTCAGTTGTCAATCATCCCTGCAGAGCAAACAGGGATAAGATGTCTTACTCAAGGACACTTCATTCATTGTCTGTTGACACTGGGATTCAAACCCACAACCTTCTGCTTCCATAGTCCAAATCTCTAACCACTAGATCACAGCTGATTCCCATTTACATTGCATTTCAACTCCAAGAGTATTCAAATAATAAACCCCTTGACCACAACATGTACACAAAACATTTTAGATGACTCTTGTAAGTCTTCTTAACATGCGCAATTATAGAATATCTGCATGTTGATGTACAGATCGGTTTTAAAAGCACAACTCCAAAGAAAGCTGTTTGGATGGACTGTGGAATCCATGCCAGGGAATGGATAACTCCAGCGTTTTGCCAATTTTTGGTTAAAGAGGTGATTTTTACGTCATTTCTGATTTTTAACAAGTTATTAAATTATACAAAAAGTGCATTTATGTTGATGTAAGTCTAACGTTTATCATCCTTTGCCCAAAAAGATTCTGAGTTCCTACAAAACAGACTCAAGGATGAACTTGTTATTTCAAAATCTGGACTTTTTCATCACTCCCGTGCTGAACGTAGATGGATATATTTATTCCTGGAAGGACAACACAGTGAGTACTCGGTCGATGGTTTGCCACTACTCAAAATTGACTTTGTGATAAATGTCAGTGATGTATGTTAAAGACTCGACTCTGGAGGAAGTCCAGGTCACCGGGCACAGCAGACTGCAAATGTGTTGGCACAGATATCAATAGTAACTTTTACGCCAACTGGGGGAGTAAGTTATACTTTTCAAAATATTTAATTACATTATGATCATCATTACATCAACTTTCCTATTGTTTACAGTGGTAGGGAACTCCAGAAACTGTTGCTTGGACTTCTACAATGGCAAGACTGCTCTATCTGAGCCTGAAGCCGTGGCCGTCACAGATTTTCTGGGAACGCATCAGAACACGATTCTCTGTTACCTCACCATCCATTCATTTGGTCAGCTGATCCTCCTCCCATACGGACATCCAAACATCTCAGCCCCCAATTACAATGAACTTGTGAGTATGATAAAGAACACAATACATTGAGGAAACATTTTGACAGCTAAACTTATATGTGCATGTCTTTGCAGATGGAAGTAGGTCTCGCTGCAGCTGAAGCCATCAAAGCAGTTCATGGAAAGAACTATGGAGTCGGTTCTCCCCCTGATGTGCTGTGTAAGTATATTCTGAGAGATCTTTTCTACCCATAAGCCAGAGAAATATACTCCTATCTTAATGTTTTAAAATAAATGCAGACCCAAATTCTGGTTCATCTCGTGATTTTGCGAGACTCATCGGGATCCCCTACTCCTTCACGTTTGAGTTACGAGACGAAGGGGAATATGGCTTCATCCTTCCAGAGAATCAAATTCAACCAGCTTGTGAGGAGGCTTACCAGGGGGCAATGTCCATCATACATTATGTCCATGATAAGACTTTTACAAGCTCAGCAATAACACTCACAGCCACGCTGTGGACAACACTGACAGCTTCATGGATGTCAAGATTGAAACTATTTTAAAATGCACTTTTGTTTTCTCATTTCACTTTTATGCACATGTCTAAACCGTCATACCCAAATGTGTATGGTTTGTTGATGACATAGTCATTGTAAAACACACTGTTTTCCTGGATTTGATCTAATATCTCAAAAATTGCCCTGAAGGCACAATAACAAAATTCCAAATTCACAATGTGGATCAACATCTTGTATGCAACTAAGACGATATCAATATTCGGCTGTTTTCTTGTTGATTTCTCGTGTTAAGGTACATTTAAGTGAAAAATCAAAAGGTATAAAATGTATCTGGCAAGCAAGTAAAGTGTAATGTTCATAATATTTTGTAATAGTAAGATTATTAAGAAGGACGCCATATATCATACGTCAACAGAAGCTTTCTTCAACTATCTCTTTACATCATGTTAATCCTTCTGTTAAGGCATTAATCGTTCGACTGGTTAATATTAGCCATTCTATCAAAGAGTTTATTAATATTACTTAGACAACGTAGCACAGGGATGTCATCCTACTTTCATAAATACATACAAGAAGTGACAACATTTCATTCCTGGCTAGATCATTTCTTTCATGGTGAAAAATTTTCTGAAACACAAAGTTAACCATGGATGTGATTACATTTTATTACAAATTTGCAAATTGGTTAAATAATGTGTTGGAGTTGCACATTTTGTGGCACATGGTGATTTTAAGGGAACAAAAGTACAGATTTGTGTCCTCTATTTAATAAACTTCCATTGTGACTTTGTCATGTTTGATGGTCAGTTACTAGCAATTTATACTGTAAACATTTTTAATGTGGCTTACTAAATATCAGTAAAATAAACAGTATAAATAAACAATTAAACTAACTTAAAATATTATTTTTTGTGGCAAAAATTTTAATAATAGAGACAAATTGAACAGTGAATTTTTTTTAAGTTTATGTAATGAAAAAGAATGTATTACAGACATATACATTTGTATAATACACCAATATGTTTCCTGAATTCTAATAGAAATATTTGAGTAAATCAGGCTTACTTCATTTTTTTCTTACAAATATACAAAATTCAAACGTTAAAAAGTTTTTTAGTAAATTGTTTCACAAAAAAACATATCTTTTTTTATTAAGTTCCAAAATAAAAATCAAACCTTTACCCTTTACTCAATAGGTTTTCTGTTGTACTTGCAATCTGGTTGCATTTTCTTTGCACTGTATGTGATAAAGACTGAAATTAAATGAGAGATTATTCTGTTTTAATTGTATATTCTCAGGTTTTCTCTTACAAAGATTTTACCAATATACAATGCAGTTTTTATTTCTTTGCACATTTTTTCATGAATAACTCAAGCCCTGTGTAAACCAATCTGTTTTTAATTAACCCATTGGCCTGGTTACTTTTCACCTGTGGTTTGGATTTCCTATGTATACAGGTGTTTTATATCCTTGTGTCATACCAAAGTCAATATTGTGGTATCAAACCATCCCTATAGTGCAAACTCAGCACGGTCAATTCTTTCAATCTAATCTTTTGGTTTATAGGCCTGGCAGCGAATGATCTGGCACCCAAAAACATTCCATTGCCACTATTGAGTTCTTGGCGAATGTTTCTAGTTTTGTCCCCAAAGTTATGTGTCCGAATTTTACATTAATTTTGCGGCACACAGAATAACTTTTAACAACATTATATATTTCCATGAAATACTACACATTAATAATTGTATAGAATACTTATGTGAACTATCAATTAACTTGCTGTGTATTTATCCGTTAGGATGTACCACAAAAATACAGTAAAATATTTTTCTTTTAAGTTGATTTCATCAGATAGAAGTAGTGGAGTTTGTTAAATTTTCTTCATTGTTCTCTCTTATGTCCACATGTTTGTACACAAATATGCGTAGATTTGATCATTGATGACATGAGCTCGTGTCTGTCACAGTACACAATCTGAACTTTCCACTTCTATTATAATGTCTCAATAGCAGATAAACTACTGACAACTCATAATAGTTGTAGCAGAGGTTACACAGCGGATACATGGAAACACCTTCATTGTAAAAGATTGCCTAAACAAAACATCTTTTAACTAAAATCGTAACCTTGCCCTTGAGTTGTTACCATAAAATCACAATGCATTTTATCAACAGCCCTTCACTCCCCAATATACCCAATCGACAATGTCCGCTGTAAACGTTGAATCATTTCTACACATTTTGGGTGTGAGGTTATATACAGTTTTGCATTGACATATAGAGACAAAACTTGGTTAAGATATGTTTCAAGTAACATTCATTTGGTGAATTGGCCACCTACTATTACAAAGTTATAAATAATGCTTAATCTCAATCTTTTTCCATTCATCATCATAACCTTGAGAAACCTTTTCCTAATATTGTGTTTTGTATCATAAGGATAGAAAAGAAAGCTGATTTGGGTTTAAATATTAACTGTTATGAAGAGTTATCTGTCCATGCGTCTGTTGATGGAACATGAATGAGTAATCTGATTGAGATACGGTGGCTTTAAAAATCAAGACTTCTTAAGTCAGAATCTACAAGACTGTCTTACAGCAACAAAAACAGAATCATGCTGGGATCAGTAATATCTGCTGTAATTTTCTTTGTTTTGACAGGCCAGGACAGGTAAGAATTTGATGATTTTCTCACTTTCATTTGTGCTCATAGCTATGAAAATGTTTATTTATTTAAATGATAATTTCTCCCACCAAAATATATCTTTAATAAATTTCTAGACTTTTTAAATCAGTATAATATTATTTGTCCTAATGTTTAGAAGAATGTCTATAACCGAAAACTCCTTGACAACCATAATAAGAATATGTTCAACTTTGGTCTGTTAAATGACATACTGAGATATTTCGAAGAATATAGGACAAAAAATGTATAACTATAATCATTTTTCCCACTATGGTAGTGAATTGGGTCCAAGAACTATCTTCTTCTGAAATATGTTTCTATAAAAATTCAGAATTTGTACTTTTTACTTTGCCTTTAAAAATTTCTTTAACTAGATAAACTATATCTCTATTTTCAATTGTGGAAAATGATTGTTGAACTTAATTCATTCAATAAACTGCTCACATATTTTTATTGATCAGAATAAAATAATGACACAAAAATCTCAATTCTTTATAATACAGAGAAAACTAAAATGACTCATAGGAAATCTAATATATGGGTTTTCTCAAATATCAAAAACTTTCATTTTTTTATTTACTTTTGTCATCTTATTATTTATTTTTTGTTTTCATTTTAATTTTATTATTATAATTAAACTTCATTTTGAGAATAATTAAATCTTTCGTTTATTATTTTCCCAATCATTTTAATTTGTTCATTTTATTTTGATAATATTTGATTCTAAATATATTTCAGAATTGTTGGTGGACTGAGACACGATGTTTATAACTATAATAAATACCACAGTATGGATGAGGTGAGATTATTCTGTATTAATTCAAATACTGATGTTTCATGTATTACTCTGAAAATAAATATCTTTACACAATATCTATCTTCACAGATATCGGACTGGATGAGTCAGATCGAGAGAGAAAATCCAGATGTTGTGTCCCGCATCATCTACGGACAAACTTACGAAAAGAGGAACATTACACTACTGAAGGTATGTACCGTGCAAAGCAACTGACGGTCCAAATACTGGACCACCGCATGTTAAAATCTTCGACAATGGCAACACAATGGTACTCCAAGTTACTTAAATAGGAACAGCAACACAACATACCATAATATTTCCCTGTGACTGCCCGTATAGACCAATTTTTATCTGTGTGTTGATATATAGATCAGCATGAATAGCACAACTCCAAAGAAAGCTGTTTGGATGGACTGTGGAATCCATGCCAGGGAATGGATCGCTCCAGCCTTCTGCCAATATTTTGTTAAAGAGGTAAAGATATTTTCATTTAGTAATGAACTGCAATTAGATGGTCCAAAAAGAGTCTATATGTTGGTGTAAGTCTAACGTTTATCGTCCTTTACTCAAAAGATCCTGAGTTCCTACAAAACAGACTCAAGGTTGAACTTGTTATTTCAAAATCTGGACTTTTTCATCACTCCCGTGCTGAACATAGATGGATATATTTATTCCTGGAAGGACAACACAGTGAGTACTCGGTCGATGGTTTGCCACTGCTCAAAATTGACTTTGTGATAAATGTCAGTGATGTATGTTAAAGACTCGACTCTGGAGGAAGTCCAGGTCTCCGGGCACAGCAGACTGCAAATGTGTTGGCACGGATCTCAATCGCAACTTTTACGCCAACTGGGGAAGTAAGTTATACTTTTCGATTAATATTTAAGTTCATTATCCGTGAATATCATTACACCGATTTTTGTTTACAGTGGTCGGCATCTCCAGGAACTGTTGTTCGGAGATCTACAATGGCAAGACTGCTCTATCTGAGCCTGAAGCCGTGGCCGTCACAGATTTTCTGGGAACGCATCAGAACACGATTCTCTGCTACCTCACCATCCATTCATATGGTCAGCTGATCCTCGTCCCATACGGACATCCAAACATCTCAGCCCCCAATTACAATGAACTTGTGAGTATGATAAAGAACACAATACATTGAGGAAACATTTTGACAGCTAAACTTATATGTGCGTGTCTTTGCAGATGGAAGTAGGTCTCGCTGCAGCTGAAGCCATCAAAGCAGTTCATGGAAAGACCTACAGAGTCGGTTCCTCCCCCGATGTGCTGTGTAAGTATATTCTGAGAGATCTTTTCCATATATGTACATTTTAATTTTGTGAACTATGTTCAATACTTTTCCCAGACCCAAATTCTGGTTCATCTCGTGATTTTGCGAGACTCATCGGGATCCCCTACTCCTTCACGTTTGAGTTACGAGACGAAGGGGAATATGGCTTCATCCTTCCAGAGAATCAAATTCAACCCACGTGTGAGGAGGCTTACCAGGGGGCAATGTCCATCATACATTATGTCCATGATAAGACTTTTACAAGCTCAGCAATAACACTCACAGCCACGCTGTGGACAACACTGACAGCTTCATGGATGTCAAGATTGAACCTATTTTAAAATGCCCTTTTGTAAAAATTGCAACTGTTTAACTTTTATTTGCAACGTTTATGCACATGTCAAAACTGTCATCCCCAAATGTGTATTGTTTGTGCATGTTGATGACATAATCATTGTAAAATACACTATTTTCCTGGAATCCTAAGGTTATATGTAATATCTTAAAAATGGCTCAGAATGCAGAACCTTATAATGCCAACGTCACAGTACGGATCGACATCTTATATTCAACTAATAATAAGGCACATTACAATATCAATATGCTTCATGCAGCTTTTTTATTGTTGATATCTCAGCTTAGGGCAATATAGGTAGCAAAATGAAATCAATGAAGCAAAATAAATTCAATGAAGCGATAAAAGATACACTGTAATATGACATATTAAGATTGTAAAGCAGGATGCAATAGATGTATAAGAAGCTTTTTTCAACCATTTCTTGACATCATTCTAAACGTGGCATTCCATCAAGGCATTCATTTGCTTCTAGGGTTTTATTGGCCATACAATCAAAACATTCTTCTTTATAAAATGGACAACGAAACACAGGAACGTATGTATTTATATTTTTAAGCAATGTCATCATTTTTTCCCTCGTTAAATCTTTTCTGTCATAATGGAAAATGTCTTGAAACACAAATGCAACAAAATTCTGATTTAAATTTCTAAAATCAGACAGATATTTCAAAATGCTGTAACGGTGATTGGGTGTGGCACATTTAGTACTACATGGTGATTTCAAAGTGAAAAAAACAGTACAGGATTGCTCGTCTTTATATTTATTTAATAACTTTTTCATGCGACTTTGACCTTTTGTAACAGGAGCTTACAATCTATACTCGGCATGTTCAGTAAATGAAGCATTTTTGTTTGTTCGATTCATAGGCATGGCAGCGATTACTCTTTCACCCACAAACAATTTCTCGTTGCCATTGAGGTCTATGCTAATGTTTTTAAGGTCACCAAAACTATGATTCGTAACACGATTGCATTCTTCCCGTTTTAAAACAGCGGCGAAAGCATATTCAGTATTAATGTGGACCCTGGAAGGAAAAGAATAAAAAAATGTTTAATACATTGCATTAATGATGTGTACAAAGAACAGACTATTAGTAACACTTTTCTATATAATAATAAGTACACTTTTGACATGAATCTGCTCGTTTTAACAGTTTGTTTTGTGTTATTGTTCCCGGAAATACAGTAACACAGAGATGTGTTCAGTTAAGGATAACACATTAATGTGGTGTAAATTATACAAATTTACAGAAATTCTGTACATAATAATAAGAATAAGTATTGTGAACTAACAATAAACTGTATATTTATCCATTAATTTTTACAAAAAATACCTCAAGATTCATGCTCAATGTTGATAGCCCCTATAAAAGTAGTCTATTTTATTTACATATTTTTATTGTGTTATTATATACATATTATTTGAAATTGTAGAACCAAATTTCATTTACTATCATAGCAATTCAACCTTACCATGAAAATATAACGTTTTTACCAAAGACTTTTAAACTTTCAGAGCATTATTTTATGTTAAGTGCATATTTTTATTATTTAGTAATTCATAACTGTACATTTTGCTCATCAACTGACATACTACACTAAAAATATGGTCGTTTTCATCTGGTTTGTCCGTTTTAATTCCATAAATCTTAATAAGTTTGGTGTCCTTTTTTTGTCACAACCATAACGCAGATTTATTTATCTTTTTTAAGATATTTGGGCATAGACTTATACTGTTCTGATGTGTAGACACTTTTCACAGGGGTTTTGTTTATATGAACAGTTGGTTAAGTTTACTGCTAATAATTATATTCTACAACCGGCATTTAGAGGAACATTTTTTGGAGAAAAGAAGCCATGAAAAAAGCAATAACTCTTTCTAATAAAAGAAAAATGAATTAATGGTCCTTTATGAAGTTGCTATACATACACGCTTTTGATGTCATGTATGATGCTTTCCAAGACATCAAGATGTATGGAATGCCCTCTGCTCTGTATCCAGAAAGACAAAAGATGAAGAAGGATGGCTCCTCTAATGACCGCACACATAACAGCGGTGATACGAGTGATGAAGTCGAAAGATTTCCAATCCACCTAACAAACAACAACAAAAAACCCATATTGGTCAGCACGGTACTGTAGATATACACAGAAATAATAAAAGAGAACAAAAAGAGTGTTGAAGCATACAAAAGTACAGACCTTTTCTCAAATGCAAATCTACAAAACCTTTTCTAGTCTTCACTAGCTTTGAGACTTTCTGCAATATTACGTCGCGATGCAACATGCAACACAGAACAACAGGCGTTGTATTACTTTTGCACGTATGAGCTTTTATATCAGAAGTCTTTTGAAACTGAATTAGGAAACTCTAACATCAGTTCCTTTTAACGAAAATGTTCAGAAAACACTTACCAAATATGTTGAAACATGAGGTCTGACAACTTTTAAGCAACCAGGTGAACAACAGTTTTCAGGTGGCTGAAAAATACATTGCTTTTCAAGACACAATTACTTTGCACATGTATTTTTTCATTTTCTCTCTAAGATCATAATGTAAGCCACAGCAATATTCAGTTGGTGTCTCAACAAATGGAAGTTGTATTTGCAGACTGATCTCAGTCACACAATCCATTTGGGACAGTGTGAATCTGGCCAACCTCAACACTTATCTTTATTTGTGTCTGGCTTTGGTGCCCTGGGCATGATGGGCATGTAAATTGACATAAAAGTTTTCAGGATGCCTTATAAAGGTTTTGAGGTTCCCTATTTGCAATGGGTTTAAATCCAAACAGCCAAACAGGTGATTTTATTTTTCACTTTGGATCATATCTTCGCCATACTTTTCTCAAAAGGCATTGGATTCCTCCTGCCAAATGTCCATATTCAAACATTTCAACACAACATTGAGGACGGTGGCCAGGTTGGCAAGTGATATAATCGGTAGAGTTGCAAACCACGTATCACCGACTTTTACAACACGCTTAGTCAAGACCTTCTACCAACGTGTTGCATTGGTTTCTTCATTGACACATTGCACGACTCAACGGCTAACGAACCATCAGACTGACTCAACCAAAACACAAGTTTGACCACCTAAACCGAGACAGGAGGGTGTCGAGACCAAGACGAGATCAAGAAGAAGTATCGTGGATGATTTAATGTGCAGACATTGATGTGTGTGTTATGTTCTATGTTTTATCAAAACCCTACTGTGACATATTTACATTTTTCTGCAGAAAAAACAGCAAATACCCAAGATAAATTTAAGTCTGTAATCTTTAACAAAAAACAAAAGGTGTTAAAGAAATTAACTGGACACAGAAGTACATTCAAAATGCGTAGGTATTCGTTTTGTGGAAAGATTTCTTAAGACAATGTCCCATTAATATCATAAGAATCAACTAAGAATCAAGTTAAAGAATTCTCTTGATGCCAGAAGTTATAAATCCCATAAATTAACACATATATCACACAATAAACCAGCATTTTTTTGTAATTCCAACTGTTGTGGTCTCGACCAATATTGAAATAAAATCGAGGGATCCCACTAAGTGTGAGACCAAGACAAGATCGAGACCAGAAGACAGCTGAGACAGAGACAAGACTGGTCTTGAGCACGAGGACAAACTGTACATTATTGGCCTTATTCAAAAGAAAATAAAACAAATATTTAAAGTACCAATTAAAAAAATTCTTGGTGAGTTGTGTAACTGGCCACGTTACACAAACCATAGCATCATACCAGATCTTTACAAATGAACATGTGATCGCAGGATCTTCAATGCAACCTTTGTGTTTATGTGTATTTCCTTAAGTGTTTCCTTGTGTTGCATTTCATTCATTTTTATTATTCTTTACTGGTTTTGATTCATTGATTTATAAGTCATATTCTATCTAGTTATTCTGTTGTCTATTTTTTCAAACTTTTATTTCTTCTCAAAATGCTGCTTTTATAAAATCTTGTGAGTGTGTTTATAGTCAAAGTAAGTTAGAATGAGCTAGATGAAGCTAAATCGAGTCAGAGTTCCAGATGGATCTTCTCCCAGTTTAACCCTAGTTAAAGTTTGCCTTTTTTATTTTAATAGACGTCTGTGCTCCGTCGAATCAACCGCAGTCCCAGGTGTGGTGTCGAGTGTGCGGAGTCCTACAAAAGCAGTGCAGCATACTTAAAGTGTAATAAAATTAATGACAATCTACAGAAAAAGAACAAGGCCGTGAAAAATCGTTGACAGTCTGTTAACCAAATAAATTGTGACAAGACAAATTCTGATGATGAAACTATGTAAAAAAAAAACATTGAAAAACAGTGATAGTGATAGAACAACGAACAGTAGACAAACTGGATCAGATCTAACTACACAACATTTTTCCAGCAGCTGTTGAAAGATTTGACAGAACAGGAAGGATTGTTGACTGGGTCAGATCAAAAGAACCTGTGCTTTTGCCAAGGCATCACAAACTTCCTACTTGAGAGATGTTTGCTTCTTTTAGGATGAAAAATGTGTTCGAACATAACATTTGTAAGGAGCATGCTACTCCTCTGCAGTTAAGATATGGAGGTCATATTTTGAAGCACTCTCCCAAGAACTGCTGTTCAGGCCTCTTCCAACACAAGACATTTCCCAGGCCCAGATAAATGGGCACAGACAGGCAACTTCCTCCTAAACTTCTAAAGGAGTGCATCAAAACCGGTAAGGCATCCTGATCCTCAACCTTTTCGGACATCCAAACATCTCAGCACCCAATTACAATTGACGTGTTAGTATATGATAAAGAACAAAATACAGTACATTGGGAAAGCTTGGTATAAACTTGTATGTTGTTTATAATGTTGTTTGCAGTTCCTCTCTTGACCAGCTGATGACAGTACATACACAGCTACCAGTACAGATATTTAAAGACTGTTTAAAGTGCTGTCAACATGAGACACTTCATATAACACAAAAGCTATGAAGAACCAAGCTAGTTAAATAAGAAGAGACAGATTGGTTTTGGGAAACATAACAGAAATTCAGCGTTTCACAGAAAATTGAAGGATAAGATCTCCAGTGTCAGGCCTTTCTACCATCCCCTATGAGGTTCGATTTCGTCAACCGATTCACCAGTGATCACAACATGATATAAAATACAATTCCCAGAAAGATCAAAAGTACAGATATACCTCTTTTCAAAGCCAACCAAATCTGGGACAATGCGAGGATGAGGAAGTGCATGTCAATGGAATGATACCATGCTTGAAATATATATTATGTATTATCAAATGAAGCCAGGGCATTTGTTGTATACTGTTTTTAAATTTATTATTTTTTATGTTGTAAAAATTACCTTCGTTCTATATTGTTATCATTTATTATAATGGTTATTTTAATGTTTATTGTATTTATAATTGTTTGTTGTAATGTTTGATATCAAAAGCGCACAAGAGAACGACCTTTGACCGTTCCATGATGGTGGACACTAAGACACGATAAGCCAAAGATATCTTTGGGCTCATCTGATAGAAAAACGATCTCATCAGGATGTGAAACTCCGGGATCATGATGACGCTTATATGATGATACACCATCAAGTCGACGAGAGATGCAGATCTCTCCAGAAAATCTCTCAATCTCAGCTCCCTCCATGGCGGCCCCATGTGAGAAGGATAATCTCTGATTAGAGTAGATCCTGGACCTAGAGAATAACGTGCAGGAGCGTTACACAGTAAGCATTCAGCCATCAATCATATCTGTGTGGTGTGACATCAACGTAATACAATCGCCCACTAGACTCCATCCAAACCTCTGTGGAGGACACGGGAGGCCATGAGAAAAGTCTTCAGAGATGACGTTCAGTGATTGACACACAGCTGGGCTTCGGCTTTATGAGCGATGTAATGACAGTATTGGTTTGTTTCTGATTATGACCGCGCCGAGCGTTTCTACATGTACCGCCGTCTTCGTGAACATTAAACGAAATCATCAGTCAATGTCAAAACTATCATTACAGAACATTTTTCATAATACATCCACTGACCACAAGAATGTGATTTCAGAAGCACAGAAGTGACACGGATCTCTTCTTCTGTCATTGTGTCGTCATCATATCACGTGACTCTTCCTTGACTTGAATCTTGAGGCAAATAGGTTATTCTTTCATATAACGTTGGTCTGATCTTATTCTTAAATTTGCTTAAAATGAATAAGGATTTAAAAAAGATTAAAAATCTAACGGCCTTAGAAGAAAACGGCATAGACCATTCAGTGCAAGATTATTTTAACGTCATGATAGTTCGTACATTGTTAGTTGAACATTTAGTCAACGTTAACATATCGTCTTCAATTCCTAAGGCCTAGTTGGAATGTTAATAAAACAGAACCCGATGTGACTTTCCATCTCCATTTCAAAATAATTCAAGTTTATTTCCATAATGGAGTAACAATCGAGATATTAATGAGATCTATACAGTACTTTCCCACTACGATTTTAGTTCCTTTCTGAAATCCACCCGTCGGACAAGTCGAGGCACGATTAAACGCTAGCCTTCTCGTTCTCCATGTACAAAAACCTTTGTGAAATGTCATTACGACATATCATATAGCATATGATGCCTTATTATCGCAAAGCGCCCCTCATAGCCTGCCCACGTGCCACACGCTCATCACATCCACTAATGGGACTGTGACAGCTCTGCCGCCCACCACTGTTTCCATGACAACTGCCACCAAGACTGCTTGAACCAGATCTGAGACGTGTTCCTGCCATCCGAAACGTTCTGCTTTCTGCCATGTTCTCCAGAAGATGTTTTTCGGCTCGCCACTTTGCCGGCTGATGGGACCTTATGATCAGCCACCGGGTTATTCGGTTTGATTCCGGAAGATCCTCGTTAACGACCGATATAAAGATAGAACTCGGATCTGGATGTCAGATTGCAGTCGGGATATTGGTGAATGCCGTGTGCCTTAATGTAAGCTGTGAGATATTAAAGATATTTGATTTACAGAATACGCCACGATCATTCAAACGAACTTCCTAGTGCAATGCGTTAAAAAAGTCCCGCCTTACAGTTAAAAGATCCAATCATCAATCAATGAAAAATGACGATTCTTTGGGGGCGGAGCTCTTGTTAGGCGTTTGCCAGTCTCTACGCATGCGCAATTACTGAAGCGAAGACGGAAATGTTATTTTAGCGCAATTTAAAGCGCATATTCCAGGTTAGAGACTCCAGTGAGTAATGTAAAGAAAAATATCTTAATTAGAATTTATTTATAATATGCTTTAAAAGTATGTTTTAAAAATACGCCTACAAAACGGAAGTTAGCAAACCAAAATCATGGTAACGTTCATCTCATTACCGATTGAGAATATGCTATTAAATTGGGATATTTTGCTTCCACCATGACTCCAAACGTCAGACATTTTCATGTTATATTTATGTCCTTTATTTTTTTATATTTTTAGCCTAATTTCCATATTGTGCATGGATTGAAGAGAAAGGTTTATAATATATTTTCTCAACAGATGTTTGTTTGAGTCCCTATGGGACCCAACACATAAAGCATGAAAACACCTTTGAAAAAAAGCGGATATGAAGTGTTTATTTGTGCAGTGGATTCTGTTGTTTATTGTTGAAGATGTCCGGTGTGTGTGTATTACCGGCTCAGATGTCTTTGTGTGTGTGTGTGTGTGTGGGGGGTTGTGATTTTAAAGGAATTTGATGTGCTGTTGGCTCATCCGGGGAAAGATAACGCTCTTAGAGAGACCTGAATCTTAATTTTCCTGCATTGTGTCAGATGTTTAGTATGAGAACATTTCTTACACTGCAGGTTTTTTATTACCAGGCTTTTGTTCCGTGCACCGCTGAGGATTTTCGGAATATTTCCCTGCTTTTGAATCCTTTGCTCTTTTAAGCTCGGTTCTAGATCCTTTTCATTCAACAGACATGTCTGTTTCTGCCTTTATCTGCCTCTTGTTTAGCAGGGAATAGCTATTTTTTGTTACTTAACAAAGAAATGTATCTGGAGTCTGTAGTTTAGACAGACGACAGTCTGGAAACTCAAATCTTCTTTCCCTTATCTGGAGATTTCTATCTCTTATACATCAGCG
This sequence comes from Triplophysa yarkandensis, assembly GCA_033220385.1. Classification (NCBI taxonomy): domain Eukaryota; kingdom Metazoa; phylum Chordata; class Actinopteri; order Cypriniformes; family Nemacheilidae; genus Triplophysa; species Triplophysa yarkandensis. Next base: position 173,412 of record JAWHQN010000164.1, read on the forward strand.
TACTATCTGCAGAGCCGGATGTGTTTATATCTGCATTTTCCTTCAATGCACATGATGACAGATTTACATGAATGCAGCTTTATTGACGTCACAAACGAAACCCCTGATACCGTCAATAGGTATAAGTTATACATTATTTCTTCTTGTTTTGTAGAGATTTTATGCTATGTTTATATATATTGTTCATACAAAAAGATCTTGATCCATGAATTAAGATATTTTAAGGAACGTCTCATGTTTTATATCCATACAATGGAAGCCAATGATCGTTGGTATCGTTTGGTTACCCTCATTTTTCAAAATATCTTCTTTTGAGTTCGGCGAAAGAAAGAAATGCAGAGTTGGAATGACATGAGGATTAGTTAATTAAACATACCAGACTGAAGGTGTTTATGTGTTTGGCAGATCTTGACTTCTTTGCTCTCCTTAGCGTCCGGTGTCTGGTTCATATTAATCCACACGTAATTCAGAAAGCAAGAACTGACATGACACACAAACAACACATTTTCAACTTTTCCTATGTTGTGTTTTTGTAGTCCGAAGAGCATTGCTTAATTCAAACCGAAGAGGTACTGCGTACAAAACAGACATAACAGCAATATTAGATACATTCTCAAGAGCTATTTAACAGAATGTTGATGACCCAACATGTGGTCCCCGTTCTAATGTATATACGCAAAACAGTCAATTTTATAGGGACATTTTTCAAAATATCTTATTTACCTTCTGCAAAAGAAAGACAGCCACAGTAAATGCCATAGATGAACCAATTTTGGTTCCACAAAGAACCATGTAGGCAGATATTCACATTTACATTTAGGCATTGAGTATTTCTGTGCTCAATACACTCCCCCCGTAGAGCCAAATGCCTTGGAAAGTAACTTTTATATATTCAACCTATTGCAGTAAGTAGATCACAACTTATTTATTGGACATTCATTCATAAAATCCAACCCACGCACGAATCAGAGAGCTCGGAAGCAAGAGGTTTTCATTGGTGAATATAAGGAGGTGAGAGATGTTGCTGAACGAATTGTGTCGTGAAGGCTTTTCCACCAGCAGAAGTCCCAGGATTCTGATATGTGCGAAGGGGGAAGTGGAAGTATGCAAACGCTGATGTTTTGAAAGGTTGGCATTAGAGACTTGAATTCGATGAGAGCATGAAGGTTCTATAGAGCATGTGTGAATAAGTCCTGCTGCTAACCTTGGTAGTGAAGTACGATGTTTTGGCTAAATGGATGTAGGCCGAAAAAGATGCAAGTAGGGATGGATACTCACAGACATCTTTTGGGTTTGCTGTCAGAAGGAAGTTGGAAGGCAGAAGTGGTTAGAATCATGTTTCTAGAGCAGTTTTGGAGTGTCTTTGAAGACAGAATTTAGGGATACACAGATCAGGAGTACCGGTTTTTTATCATCGTGATTGGCAGATACCAATGCAGATACTGATGCTTAGTGTTTATATAACGGATAGGTAAGCTTTCTGATCGTTCCAACTTTTTACACATAAAGTAATATTATAAATGTTGTTCTTTTATATTTTTATATTTTTGTGACATTTTATCAAAGCATCGTGCTTTGACGTCTAAACATTTTGATCAATTCATACGATCGGCCTAGTTAAGCGAGTACAGGTCGAGTAATTGAATGTGATTATCGGCTGATACTGGATCTCGGCCCGATCGATCGGAGCATCCCTAAGAGAAATGTACTGGAAGCACATGGTAGTGTGCAAATGAGACAATTCGGGAAATAAGAGACAAACATTGTAAAAATGCTGAACAGATAAACACAGATGATTTGTTGCACTTACCTAAAAAGAAGAGTGTCCAGTCGATCCAAGCAAGAGTGTTGAGTAGTTTCTACTATTACCAGTTAAGTTGTATCAACAAAAGAAAACCAGGTTAAGTTGACAAAACATTTTGAGTAAATGTTACAGATTCAGATAGTATCAGTGATTTAAGTTCATTAAACTTTACTAAATGCTGTCTTATGCAAAGCATGCTGGTAACTGGATATCCCTCCTCAATCAATTGTGTTGTATTTACTTTTTTGTGATAGTTAAGAAGATATTATAGGGCAAAGTAACTTTTTTTACAACAAACAATGAGAGACACAGTTGATGAGATTATGAGATTTTTAAAAATATATTCTTTTTTCCTTCTGCAGAAGAATGAAAGCAATGCTGATACAAATGTCAAGAGGGTAAAGTATGTGATCAATTCTTGGTCCCACAAAGAAAAAGAAAAAATTATTAAAACATCATCTATTTATTTCCTTTTTATAATTCAAATAAATGTGTCACTTGTTTCTCTTTTGTGAGATAGGGTATTTGAATGTTAAAGGTTCTTGATAAGTATAGAAACTGTTTGCATTATTTCTTATATTAACTTCGATCCCACTCTGAACTTTTCATGAAAACATGCTTGACTTATTCAGTTCTCTTGTTTTCCACTGATCTAATTTGTTCTTGTAATTTTTTTCATTCAAAGTTTCATTCAAGTTTTATTTCCTGAACGGCTAATAATGAAGATGCAGTTAGAGAGAGAGACAGAGAGAGAGAGAGAGAGAGAGAGAGAGAGAGAGAGAGAGAGAGAGAGAGAGAGAGAGAGAGAGAGAGAGAGAGACCAGAGAGAGAGAGAGAGAGAGAGAGAGAGAGAGAGAGAGAGAGAGAGAGAGAGAGAGAGAGAGAGAGAGAGAGAGAGAGAGAGAGAGAGAGAGAGAGAGAGAGAGAGAGAGAGCAGGAGGTCTGACTGTCACGCTCTGAAGAGGAGATCATCACCAGATCTAGTGCAAAAAATCCCAGACCCGCCGTCCCTTCTGCTGACCCAGATAAGAGCTGTCGACTGCTGGCCGTGAAGAGAGGTGGGCTGTTGCTCCGGGAGGCTTTCCCACAATCTGCTGAGTGAGCCGTGGGCAGGCCTGAGCCGAGCTTCAGATAGTGAAGAGTGTGTGGATGTGGGAATCTGGTTTGAAATATAAATACTCGCCTACGACGCACAGGGATGGTGATCTGTGCTCAAGACATATCGGTAGTCTCAAGGTTTATTCCGATCCCAAATATTTAAACATTTGGTAGACACTTCCATTTAAAGCGTGACTTTTATTAACTACTGATCTTTTAAACTAAACTGCTAAACTAAAGTTTTAACTGACCTTGCTAGAGCATCTGCTTAAAACATAAACGTGAACAACCCGGGACACAAATGCCGTCCCTCAACGGAGATGTAAAACATACCAAAGCCATCACTCCAGACCTGACACCAGACTCAATAACCAACCGGGAATAAAGTAGCGTGCTTCAAGCTCAACATCATTTGTCAAGTTGTCCTGTGTTCCTCTGGAGATGAATTAGCCGCATGCTCTTTGTATTTCTCAAACGTGCCCTCCTTCAAACACTGATCACCTTTAAGCTTCCAGCAGGCACGGCTGAGCTTTGATGGAAAGTCCGGCTTACCGAGAAAGAGGGAAAGCGCTGTGATCTTCGCCGGGGAGGTCCCGGTGGAGAATTAGATTTCAATCTGACAGGGAGGGAAAACAACATTTACAAAAGTTTGGAATAATTCGGGTGGAAAACCAGAGCCCGACGGCCAGGCTCCTCCGAGTTATTTCATGGTTCTCTTTACATGAGGGCGGCAGATCAAAGCCAAACACGGAGATGCTTGTATTGTTTATGAAGAGAATCGTAATAGTCAAGCAATCTATCAACCAATGAAGCACTTTGTTTTTACATTGTGATATACTCTTTCTGTGGAACACAAAAGAAGATATTTTGAGAAATGTCTCGGTGGTCTCGTGGTCATACAATGGAAGTCAATGGGGGTAATGTTTGATAGGGACAAGAAAGTCACATTGAATGACATGAGGTTGAGTAAACAATCACACCAACAATGATCATCCCAGTCCTTCCAGGTGTAACACATGGATGGCATAAATATTTTATATTTAAATTTATTTCAACATTTAGATATCAAAACTTGTGTGGCCTTTCTTTTGAACACTATGATATTCACAGAACATTTCCACAAAAGAAAGAAGATATTTAAAGAAACGTCTCAGTAATTTTGTGTTTATATGAAAGTAATAAGGGGTCAGTGTTTTTTGATATATACATTCTTTCAGATCTCTTTTATCACTACTTGTGAAACAGGCCTTTCTTAAGACCTAAAAATATTGATAGTCCATTTCCAAAGGACACATAAGAAGACATTGTGATCAGCAGTTGCACCCCCTTCACTTTTATTGTTTGGAAACCAATGCAAGTGAATTGGTGCCTGTTCCCAACATTTGTCAAAATATCTTCTCCTGTGTTCCGCAGACCACTTATTATAGCAAAACAGTTACATGTCAGCAGTTATATTTCACCATGGCCATAAAATAAATAAACAAAAAAATCCAGCTTATATCACAGCCATGAATCATGACTTGCTACTTGTGAGTGAAAGACTGCAATGCATTTAATTGAATTGGACTGGAGAGCATTTTAATGGACAAGCATTTCTATGAGCCCCTGCGGTGAGGATGACTCATCAATATTTTTGATCAAGTTTCCAGGAAAGACAAAGATCATAAATTTTAAACATGCTTCTGCTAAGTTATTTTTTTGTGAGCATACTTACATAGAGATGGCCTCTGGGCTAATAAACATGAACTAAAAGCTTGAAAATCCCAGTTCTGTTTTTACAGGGTCTACAAGCAGTCTGGCTTTAATGATCTTGTGGGAGTCCAGATTTAATAGTAGGAAAAGTTTGGTGTAATTGTTGAAAGCAGATAGGTAGTTCATGGTGACTGGATGGTTTGGTGAGATAGGGATGAAGGAGACTTTAGGGGGTGGAACACTGAGGCACTTCAAAGCTTTGATGCCCCGAGCCCCTAAATGAAGGCGACTGAAGGTCTGTGCTAATGGGAGCCCATGGGGAGATGAGAGAAACTGCAGCACACATGACTGGAGAGAGAGAGAGAGAGAGAGAGAGAGAGAGAGAGAGAGAGAGAGAGAGAGAGAGAGAGAGAGAGAGAGAGAGAGAGAGAGAGAGAGAGAGAGAGAGAGAGAGAGAGAGAGAGACTGTGTTTTTAGACAAAATGTGTTGATATTTGATAGATGGCAAGACTCTTTTGTTGTCATTGGAGGTACATTATGTTCTGGTCCATTTGTTGAGCAATGTCAGTGTATTTTGCTCAACACATTTCACAATCCCATAACTCTAAAAACCCTAAAACATCAAACAAGCAACTTGGAATGTTCAACCTCAAAGAGTTTTCCGCACCACATAAATCCCGAATCCAGTATGTTATCAATCCTTTATTAAATAATCATACTTACAGTAATCATCATAAAAAGCACGTTTTCTGTACAAATTGAGTGACTGGAGTTCCACCCAGTGCCTCTCAAGTATTTTGAGCAATTAAGACAGACAAAAGCTCCAAAAGCAGTTTGTTTTATTTAGACGCTGGAACGGGAAAGCTCCAAGGCACTTGCAACAGTTCCACTAGCAAGAGTCTTAAAGAAGATGTGAATGGATCGAGAAAAGTCCAACAGCAGTAGGAACATCAAACCAGTGCTTGGGTTTCATTCAGAATGATCCAGACCGTGTCTTATTCTGCAGGTTTAGTGTGCTTCATGTTCATTCACTTTCACATCCAACAATGTGTGTTTTTGCATGTTTATAGTGGTGAGAATACAACATTGAAGGAAGGGATTTATGACCTCTGTCTTCCTCTTTTCGGCATTTGTGGACCACAGGCGAGTCCATGTTAAACCTGATTGTGATTTAAAACCAAAGACCTGTTAAGTTCAAGTCTCGGTGTGGAAACTATAAAAAGTGAATTGGCAATGAAGTAATGTACTGGTTACTGATTTACACATTCAAGGCTGCGTGGCATAAAGTGTTCTTTAATGTTTGGTGCAGTGCTTTAATGTTGCATTGTTTATCCGGTTTGCACCAAACTTTAAGAACAGTGGGAGCTGAAACTCAAATGGGCTTCTAAAGAAAGTATATATGTTTCTGTATTTAGTGCTTTGTATCGATCCAAACATATGCTTATTTTACACTTACATTTTAAGTCTAAAAATATCAATTTGACTGGATATAAACTCTGGAATTGGCACTGAACTGTGTGGTTTGTAAGTAGGATATCGTAGAAAAGGAATTTATAAAATGCACAGTCAATAATACTCTACAATAATAATTCCCAAATTAAAAATAAAGAAAATTCCCATTTCTTGACTTTCTTAACCCAGCGCATGCTTGATATCTTCAACCCTGCTCATCTTTGTCTCATCTTTATGAGTTATGGCAATCCATAGGTTGCACCAACAAAATCTTTCGAAATCGGACAAAATTTAAAAAAAGTGCCTATTTTCTGAGCACGATCCACCAAACACTTTGCCTACAACTAAATCTACGAGATTCCCCTCAGTCGGAAACTTCCTTACTTTAAACTCTTAAACAGACCTTCAAAAGAAACCAAAAAGGGTTGGACCAAAGCAAATGGATGTAAACACGCAACAACAAAGTATAATCGGGCGAAACGATGAAGCGAAGTTAAAGTGACCCTTGAGAGCCTTTAAACACAATACATCACATCCTAGGCCACACATTTTACTTTAAGAAAGAAGATCTGAGCATGTAAGTCAAGCCTGATATCTTCTGTTACAAACTGGATCTCTGAGAAATCTAATATACTTTCATCTTTTTGGAATAGCAAAACATTGATATGTGTTGACATTAATTTTGAGGCAGAGCTCTGGAAAGCGTTTCAGCAAATGTTCCACAATGTCAAGAATCCAGTGAAAGACAAGATCCTCGGCTTCAGCTGAAGATCCGAGTAAGCGCGACTTGGAAAATGAACTCCAGCAGAAATTCAGAAGCTCTCCAATCGTTATGGACATGCATTCCAAGAATACTAAGAGATGAGGCTGGTTTCTCTTTCAAAGAGTCGTTTTTTGAGGTCATGGTGGGATCACTTGGTTATCCGTTGTCTTCAGGCCTCAGAGCAGCAACGCTGTTGGTTGAGCTTTACTTTGTGCTTGATGCCGTCATACAGCTCGAAGTTGTAGTTTTCCAGTGTGGTGGTGGAGCGTGATGTCAGGCCACCGTACGAGCAGGTACAGTAGAGCAAGAGACCCGCGCACACAGCTCCCAGAAGAACGCCCAAAGAACTCATGACGATGATGGTTAGAAGAATGGGGTCCAGAGAGTAGAGCCACGTACTGTCCTTGTCCATCACATGTGTCACAGGAGGATCTGATGATGGTTCAGCTGTACCCCAATCTGGTGATTGAAAACCTACAGAAAGAGGAACAGATGGTAAATATGAAACTTTAAAATAAAAGCTTAGGAAAATTAAACTTAATTTTACTGTAGTTACAGTGAAGTAATCACTGCAAAATTTATTCATGTGGCTTGGTAAATATAAAATAAATAAACAGTAATATTAACTTTGTTTTAACTTTGTTAAAAACTTTAAAAGTTGAGGAAATTCCTAATTCCAATGGTTTTTAAGACAGTTTTTTAAACTGTTTTGAACCATGTCAGTATATTCTGTTTTATTAAAATATGCTTAAAATACATTTTTTAAATATATAGTGATAAAACAGGGTAATCATCTAAACTTCAAAAATATTGAAAGACAATAGTAGTAAACGGTACAGGACCAGGATACCCTGGTTGTACTATGTTGAAAATGTTCTATAGTGCTTTTGTGACATGGTAATACCACAGTTGATACTAAACGGTTTTGGATGCTATCTGTAAAATCTCAATGACAAATACCGAAGCATATGCCAAAGTACTGTGGTATTACAATGTCTTTGTTCAGAGTCCAACCCAATTTATATTTGTCTTCCTTTAGCTCAGTACTGAATCATAAAGAGGAACACACATAATCATCTAATGGCCGGGTTTAGAGCAACAGCTGACACAACTAAGCCGAAAAACTCTTTTGTGGCAACCCATGACTCGCTGGAGGTTGAGATAAGCTTAATTAGACCGACTGTGACAGCGAACCCGCACCAAAACTCACACCAGCTGAGCGCCTTTGCACTCTGACAAATATCTGTTGCATTTCGTGAAAGCAAATTTCCCTTTCGCTCAGTTAGTTCCACCAAACACCTCTGAGCTGACTGACAGACTGTGAGCCACACAGAGACTTCATTATGTTTTATATGAGAAAAAGATGGACTGTAGATAAAGGAAGATGTACGGAAGGCATCTATAAGATTTCGCTCTGGTAATTAACTCATCATTGTCATTCTATATTCATTTAAAACCCCGAACAAAGAGCGTACAGCATGGAGGGGGATGGAAGCTGATAACAGGAGATGTTTTTGGTTTTTGTGCAGAATGCAGGTCTGAACGAACACGTATGTACACCCACACAATGCAACATCAGTTCTACCCATAGAAACATACACAGATGTGCGGTAGAGATCCACCATGTGTGCAAAAACATCAAGTTGATAGAATCTCTGCTTTTGCTTATCTGTCGAATTGCACCGGACGAAACTGTACATCTCAAAGATTATTTGGATACATTGCATTGTGTAATAAACAAACCTAGAAGCATCACTGAATGCTTTATGTTTATATAAATGAATAGTTGATGAATTTATTAAATGTCTCCTGTGGTGTGACATTAAAGCTGTTAATAATAACTTTAATCACTTACGATTGCTTTGTTACCTCTAGTTCTAAATGCTTCTTTTATAAACCTCATTTGTAAGACGCTTTGGATAAAAGCCTCAGCTTAATGATTAAATGTAAATGTAATATAAAATTCATATATTATTATATATTATATATTATTTTTGTGTTTAAATATAGAGCATACTTTCCCACCCCTACATTTATCGAAGAAAAATATAAAAAATAATAAAATATAAAATAAATAATAATCAGTATACAAATACAAAGAAATAAAGCAATTCACTATATGTATATTAAAATCTGTTTTACATTTTATGTTTAATATTCATATTGATAAAAGCATAAAAGAGATATAATATATTTACGAAAAAATGCAATGTAGATGAACTGACCTGCATTTGTGTGATCCCTGTTGTTAAAGAGACGACCGTTTCCAATGTCAGTTTTTTTTACTGCGGAAACAGATGGAAACAGAGAAATCAATAAAGACAAAATGTAAGAAACATAATAAAAATACATTTCAAATGTTGTTGGCATTAGTTAATATGTAATGTTGTATTGGACCAATGAACATTTAAAAAAAATTTTTTTTAAACAATTTCTTTTATTTGCATTCCAAGAAATATCAGCAGTTTGGATGTTTTTTTTTAAACAATACAGCTAACTAACATAATAATAACAGAATTAATCAATTAATCACAACATGATTAAAAACAGAGTAGTCCTTTTGCAAATAAATTCTTTAATTCTTAAGACAGAAGGTACTTAAGCAAGTGTACCACCCCAAAAAAAACACAACATGGCACACAAGAAGCTACACTGCAAAGTCTATGGTAAAGGACCCAATGTAGATAAAACATGGTATAAATTGGTATAAAAAAGAAATGCTCATTAGAAAAATAAGATTTTATTGTCACATTTTAAAAGCAAGTTTTCAGGACACAAATTCATCGAGCAAAAATATTCTGTTCACATTTTAAACAACATACTAATCCAAAGATATTGAGGTATAGGCTGACCACAGTAAGAAGGTACTTCCAATAAAGCAAAGTGCATTTTCTTTCTCATCATCATTTTCATCATGATTAAATTCAGCGTCTCTATTTTAAGTATCACCATTTCATCAGCAAGCTCTACGGTAAGATAAAAAGCCCATAACTTTAAAATGGCTTAACAGAAGAGCGTAACTTCGCTCCAAAAATGATGGTGCCTGCTGCGTCTGAAAGCGGAGAAATCGATGTACATGAAAGCCTGGCTGGATCTGAGTGACCTATTCTACAACATGATGCCCTAAGAAATCCTTTCCATCTACAGAGAGATCCGGATGCGGACATCAACCCTACGTTCTTTAAAAATGGAGTGTTTGTCGGTTTTCACAGTGTGGTGTACGCTTTTGAGAGCAGAGAAGAATGGCTGTTTGGCATAAAGCTCTGGCGGGTGACGGGCGGCCGTGGGTCTCCAGAGAGCACTTGCATTCATTAATGCGTTTTCAGAGGCGGCAAGAGGTAAGGTGCAGGGGTGGAACGCCTTTAGCAGCTTTAATAAATGGTATCTGGTCCATTAACTAATTAGATAATATTAAGAGAAAGTATGTGTGACCATGGTTTAGGGAAGAACGGAGCGGTAAAGTGGTTGCTTTAAAAGCACATTGCATGACAGTGCCAAAACATCTCTTACCACTATACATTAGAAAATAGGGCTAAAAACCCCCGAGAGCCAGGGGTCTCCATTCTTCTTTCATTTTACTAACTCTGGATGACTCATATCAACATATAAACCTCTCTTTACTAAATCTAGAGTTTAAATCTTTGATTGCACACCCATAAGTCTTTCCAAACCCACATCACACTTTCATTGTATAGATAAGAACAACATGCATTTAGCTCAACAAAAATTTGGGGTATCATTGACAAGGTGAGTTGGGGTGATTAAATGCCAAAGTACTATCATGGAACCATGGTTGTGATTTAAGCGACATGGTATTTCCCAAGATACAATAGTAGTATCACAGTTTAATATTTAAAACAGCACGCTAGTGCCATTTTTTATACCATGGTATTTAAAATGCCCATCTAAAATATAATAGAGGTGGTTACTGTGGCGTGGCATTTCATAATTTACCATAGTATACCATGGAACATGTTAGAAAAGATATTACTATGGTCTTATCATAAAATATCACTACTTTCAGCATGTCAGTACTGTATTTCATTTTTTATTTGTATTTACATCATTTGCAGAAGTGTGTCATTATGAGTTGACATGACTTAACATGAGAATTTTGATACACTTTTTATTTTATTTTTGGATGCTTAAATTAATGTTTACAATTGGATATTTATATTTTTTAATGACACACTACTCTAAATCATATAAATAGCTGAATTAAAAACATGAATTTGGGTAAAAATGCTGCCATGCCAAAGACTTTTGCACAGTACTGTATATTCCTTGAAATACCTTAAGGGTACAATAGTACTATAGCAGAGTACCATCAAAATTGCTCCTGTGTACCCACTAGCCATGCTTGCATTTTAAACAACTATTCAACGGGATGACAATTTAATTCAATATATGAACCTACACAGCTGTTAAAAAGCATTTGTTGTCTTGGACACCGATCAAAATCGCTACCATGTGTAAATCTGCACAAAGTTCATTCCCACCCCGGCACTCCGTGCTTCCTCATCCCACAGACCTGAAGAAGAGACACAGCTGTCTTTGTTTTTGGACTCCTAACACAAGCAAGCGTTTCTCATCATAACACACCAACGCAGTTTAAGGGCGTTTTTTGGACAAAAATAAGATAACAGAAAAAGTTACTGTCAAGGAAAGGACAGGAAGTCTTTTACACCCTTTCCATCAAACATCCATAATTCTCTTTTATCTCAAAGCTGCGCCATCACCTCATCATCTCATAATTGACATGAAACCCAAAGTCAATATGAAAGGACAACAAAAAATTTTTTGTTACAAAATGGATTTCAAACCATCTATAATATGCTAAACGGCAACCTTAAAGGAACAAATAAATCCTACATTAGACTGTCTTAAGTAGAACATAAAAGAAGATATTTCGAGAATTGTCTTTCAGTGGTTGAGTGTCCATACACCTTGCAAATGATAGAAGCCATACAGTTTTGAAGTGACAAAGGGTGAATAAATAATAAATATTACATTTTGGGTAAGCTATGCCCTTAAAGCCTAAACAGCCATTTTGCTCTTGGTAAACATTGGTAACAATTGGTTGGTGACATTATTTTAGAAAACATGCCCTTACGAATCGTGCACAGTAAGTCCTGAAATGTAACAGCCATTTGGCATTTTCATGTTGATTTTAAGATAATGTTCATTCTGTTAGGATGGCATGGACATTGTGACGTCATTTGTTCATATCAAATAGATGGACACCCTTGTATATCAGTACTCAAGCTGTTAACATGCATACATCTGTCTTACCTATAAAACATACCTTTCCCCGTTTCATAACCAAAATAAATCATGCTTGCGTTGAATCAAAAAGTGCTAAGAGGTCCTCAAAGCACATTCTCAGTATTCAAGCCCCCACATATGCTTTAGCAACACCTCTTTTAGCAAACTAATGTTCCCGGGTTCTGCTAGAATAAGGTAAAGAGGTATTTGTAATCTCAGGGACTCATCAAAGTGCAAACATTGTGTTGAGCTCATGACCCGCTTCTGAACCACATTGATTCACAGAACATTGTATCAAAGTCAGTCCTGGATCTTGGCAACAGATCCGCTTGGTATCCATCATAAGTTTGGATTTAGGTCCACTCCGAAGGTTCTTCCAGACAGCCAATAAGTAGGAACTGGCTAGTTTTATTGGTAAACAAGCTGAGCACACCAGTAAGACCAAGTTTTGTGACCCAAAGAGTCCCAGAAAGAAAGCCAATGAAAACGAAAACCAGAAAACGAAAAAAGAACCTTTGGCCTCGTTTCTGTATCTTTTGGATACGTCCGACACATCACCCAAAGCTATGGCGAGATACCATAACCGTGTGGGAGAAATCACATCCTCATAGAAATCCAAGTTTGACTTCTAGAGTAAACTTTCATTCAGTCCGCTCACCAGTAGGAATTTCCATCGCCCTTTTCAACCCATACAGTCAATTTGGGTGTTGTACGGTGCATGCCACCATTTGGATAATGTGCATTATGTGGGGTGTAGTAGGCCATTGTGGGTTGGCTCCTTCTGGCCGTGAGGCGGCGACAACAGATAGCCATGAGAATGACAATGACCAGGAACAAGATGGCGCCTCCACCTGCCATTGCGTAATACCAGTTGGGCAAAGTGGGTGGAACTGACAGCGTGTCAACTGTTGGGTCACTCTTGTCAGGCAGGGCTCCCCCTGGTGGAGAGATATACAAACTTGTGATAATACTCCACACTACGGTTCTAGAGTAAAATGCAAGCACACGTATGCTGTAAAAATGCATGATGCTCCATGCTCGAAAAAAAACCTGTAAAAGTTTCACAGTTTGAAATCCCCATCGAATACTTGCTCGCAACTGCTATTAAGGAAGTGAGTCCACAGTCGGCTCGGTAGATAAGCAGTGTGTACAGTGACACAATGGGCGTGAGTGCAGTGCTGTTATGTAACGTGCCTTTAGATAGACACCTGTGTCCAAGCATGTTGCGTGTTAAGACTGCCCCGCTCAAGTCCTGGGGAGTTCAAAAGCAAAAATGATAGAGCCGACCGGTCTAGATATTGGTTGGCATGCTAGATTTTGGAAACAGAGGCTCTCCAGGACTACTCAAAGGGCAGTCGGATATATATTGAGTGCTGTTTTTTCTACAATGTTATCCTTTAGGGGTACAACGGGGCTGCATTCAAAACAAGGTTTTACTGCCAAGCAGAGGCACATGCATTCTGTTGAATAGTTATGGTTCAAATGAACAGTTCAGTTCTCGTTATCGACAACTACCATGACTCAATACACAATAGATCGGACAAGATTAAATGCCTCTTCCTTAATAAAACTGCTCACAAAATCATCAGTGGTTTTCAACCAGTAGATCTTGGTTAAGTAGGATCACAGAACGGTCCTGTCTGTGCACTGTGCAAACAATGACTATTAAAAAAACAGGAGCTGGACTGTAGAAACAACATGCTGAGTGCAACCTGGCGATACTACTTTATGAGGTGGTGATTTCTTCTGAATTCTTCTGAATAATGTTTATATATTATATAAAAAATTATACAAATAATAATAATAACAATAATAATAATAGTAATAATAATAATATGCATTTATATTAGGAATAATAATAAATATATATATATAAAACTAACAATAACTTTATCAATCAATAAATTCTTATTAGTACTTTTATATAACACTTTTGTGGTGTAGAAATAATACCAACAATAAACACAAAGAGATACTTTATAAAAAATATACACATGGCCAAGTATTTAAGAAATGTTCTGATTCATACTTTACTATATATTTATTTAAATGAATCAGCCGCTTAAATAGGTTAAAATTCATTGAATTGCATTGGGTTTATGTAAACCACAAGGTTTTTTTTATGTTGTCAATAATTGTCTAAAACACTTAAAAGACTACCAATTAAACTGATCAAACCAATATTGTTACTGCACTGACAACATTTTCAATGTCATATTTACATTAGATAACAAATAACATCAAATACGTATTAATAAGTTTCATTGTAATGTTCTATTAATAAAAACAATAACCGTGACATTCATGACATGACAAATTCCAGGCCAACCACCACAACCTCAACTACACAATTCCAAAGAGTCACGTTTCAGAACGTGGTCCAATTTCTGCCATGCTGAAAACAAACACAACTCCACATCACCGCAGAAACCCACCAAAATAGTAACAAATATTAGGATCACACAAGCAGCAGAAGCAGTGGTTCCTGTCAGCTCGGCTTTGTCTGTCTCAGGGATTAGTACGCAGCGTGTGAGGAGATAACGTTTGAGAAAAGAATGACAGAAAATGTGCTTCTCCTGGGACTCTAGCATGACACAGTCTGCGTCTCTAATGCAATCCTGGCATCTGAGAAGAAGCCGGCACCGGCAGACATCTTGTTATGCTATATTCAGCCACCAAACAAGACTGAGAGCATCGTTAGTGTGTCTGTCTGTCTGTTATTGACACTCATCTCATATAGGAAAGTGGAGGTGCTGTTTTGCAGATGCTAATATGCCCGTAGCTTTGGGCATTCTGTTTTTAAAACATAATTTCATGAAGCCCTTATGACCAAAAACCTGGACACCTAATGTCTAATACATCAGGTTTCCATGTTGAAGAGGACAAGTTGACATCTGCAGTATACTGTACCACCTTCACATACACTTCCTTATATTCCAGTGTTCCCACACCTTTATCTTAATGACTTTCCATCAGTTTCGGAATGTATTTCTGTACAAGTGCAGTGCCTAGTGACAAATCTAGCTACATTCTGCAAAATGTTTATATTTTTTAGTAGATGGTACTGCATACATATCATAACATATTTTTATTGACTTATTTTTAGGGATTGCAACTAATGACAAATCTGGATAATTTCTGAGCAAATCTTTGCAAAAAAGTATGAGAGCCTAGTAACTTGCAACTTTCTAGAAAAATTTTAGCTCCTTTAAGTAGATGGTGGTGTTATATTCTTTTCATTTCATCTTTCATGTTGTTGACAACATTCCTTGACAATGTTAAGTCATTTTCATGCAAGCTTTAGCTACTTTCTGTTTAAAAAGTTGCCAAGACTGGTGCCAGCCCCAATGACACAACCAATTAGGATGCTCCTTCTCTCAAGTGAAAGTTTTCAACAATTTTGTCTGTCATTCAAAAATGCAGAAATTAATCTTCTGCTATTTGTTTCAACCCAAAAAATTTTTTTGGTAATCAAGTGCTTTCTGATTGGTTGTTTTCAATAGGAGCTCCATTGTAGAGCTTCACAAGATCCAGACCCCCGCCGCTAAAGCAGCAGAAAGCCAATAGTCACCTCAAATAACCGATTCAAATCCAGACTCCTCAAGTCACTGCATAAATATCACATGCCAGGAGGTAAAAACGAAATCTAGATCTTAACTGTAAACAGTAACTGCTGAGCGGAGCAGAGGGCAGACAGTGCAAACATTCACACCCGAGGCAGAGAGTTTAAACTCACCGGTCATGTCCGGAGGGAACACCACGAAAGGCTCTGGATGGAGAAAAGAGAGAAAGAGAAACAAACACGGCAAACTATTAATCCATCATCTGAGGTCAACCGAAATTTGCATCCCTGGACTACCGTCTCACAACTTTTTACTCAATAAACATGAACTGAGTGCAAAGACCATACACAATAAAAATATTTAAGAGTTCTTGTAGAATAACTTGTGAAAAATATAAAAATTATCGTGAAATGTTTCTATATGCTTTCACTTCAAATAAACTTTCTTCTTGTCTATTTATTTATCTTATCCCTATACAATGTTTGAACTTCTTATTAACAGTCAGTTGAGCAGAAAGTAAAACAAGATTCAAATTCTTGAGTAACCAACAAAGAATAACCGTTTAGGCCTCATTTCCACAGAAGGCGTGCAGATCATCGGTATATCCAACTGCACTGGTCGATAAGAATGCTCTCAGCATGCTTCGGGAGGAAGCCGTATTGCAGACCAGGGCTCAGGAGCTTTCCAACTTTTGAGTTCTGAATAAAGCAAGTCCCATCAGCGCTAGGCGAGCCAACCGCCAATGGCGTGAGCCAAAACAACTAAATCAGGGTTTCACATAACGGCCAGGGAATAGGAACGGTGGCGAGCTTGCGGTCACATTCTGATCTCTTTAAAACCATAAAACAGATCCTTCCAACACAGGGCCTGTCAGGAAATTCCAGTAAAATCTATGTTTACAAACACTGGAAAAAAGTGATCAAGAAATGATAAAACGTAGATTTTCATCGGAGCCCGGAGGCATCAAACGGCCTAGATTTGATTCTACAATTTGTCTTTGATGGCAAACAATGAGCAGCGCTTCTTTGTGTGTGCGTTTGTGTCCTCCCTTCATGGTAATAAAGGCTATTTTAAGAGACTCTTTAAGATTGTGAATGTGATTGCCGCTCTTGGTTTGATCGCAGACCGGTTCGGAAAATAACACCAGGGAAGAAAAACGTTATGATGTCAAGAGGCGCACTTTTTTCTTTGCATTAGATGCCGATAAATGACTTAAAGTCAAACCTAGAAATGATACAGCAATAAAATGACGCAAGAAAAAGGACATAAAGACGAGGGATGTTCACACTTACCAGTACATTCTTCCAAAGGTGTGTTCACACTCATATGGATGTTGTCGATCCAGATGTGACCTTTGGCTCCCTCAAAAAAGCCTTCAAATACAACCTGTGCGGTCAAAAATATCATGAGAAAAGAATATTTCGAGGAATATTTTAAAAGCAAATTCAAGTTGGATAATTCACACGTCAGCCATGTGAGTTACATAAGCGGGAAAGATTGAAATCTATAAAAATGACAGTAAAGATTGTTTTTCACTAAAAAACTACAGGAACATTTTGTAGAAACAGATCCTGAAGATTGTAGGACTGCAGATTTTTTAGGATAATTTTGACTACCATTTTTATTTTTCCTACTTTGATAGTCAATGTGGTCCAAGAACTGAGTGATTTAAAGTATTCGTCCAAATATCTTTGTCTGTGTTCAACCAAACAAAGAAATATATACAGATTTTGAACTACCAGAGAGTCATTTATAACAGAATTAAAATTTTTTGGAGGACCTATACCTTTTAGATGATCGTTAAGAAACCTTCTATATTTTACCTGAATTTCATTTGGAGATCGAGGAATGATGGTTCGTCCCTCTTTCCACATGGGTTCCTTGTCTCCATGTAAAGCCCAGAGAACCGTCTCTTCTTTTTGTTTATTCCGCAGCAGAACTTTCAGAGTTCCCTGCTCCTCCAGCTGGTAGGAGAAAATCAGACAGAGCGGTCCAGCATCTGGATCCACACTGGGACTGACCAGCCGAGCTTTCTGTCCCTGAATCTCAGGACTGGCCTCAAGGTACAGGTAGTTTCCCAAATCTGTGAGGTTAAAATAATTCATTTAACAACAATTTGTGTCTATTATTATAATTGTTTGTTCAAAATAGTTTAAAAAGATATATCAAAGTACATGATGCGTTCACACTGTAGAAAAGCTTAGGTAAATACAATGAAAGATCCTAATATTAACGTAAACTTTTCTTCGTTAAATCAAACCAAAATCCAGAATATTTTACCTATGCAATCTACATAAATATAACACATTCATAATCTTCATAATCTGGAGTTTAATCACCGTCTCATCTGTTTCCCTTTTCTCTCCTAAACCAAAACATCCAATGCCAAGTTGATACTTAAATAAAACAACTTAAAACGTTAAATCTCCAGTGCTATAAAACAGCAATCAGAGCAACAGCATTTGCTTCTAAGGGTTTTACTGTGAAGCATGACAGTTTAACCGTCTGGCTTATGTCTTTATGCCCGTGTGCTCGACCTATCAAACGCCCGTTGACTGACACCAACAACTGCACACTTCCTGAACCCAGCCCGCGTCTCCTAGCAACGTGCAGCTCCCATCCAAACAACATGCTGTGTGATTAAACTCAAGAGTCAAGTGTGTCATTGTGATAAAAGTCAAGCGCTCCGTCATTAGTATTAGTGTCATTTCACTGTAGACACTTCAGGGGGACTATAGCATCTGCTCTCCAAGCCTGAAACACAAGAGCATTTGACATCTCAAATGCGGGGGCAAGGCACGACACCCACCGTGAAGAAAGAGCATAGAGGCAGGTGTGAATTCTTTTATCTCGCTTTGTTATCGTGAATGATCTTTTTTGACGTTTCAAGGTTATAGAGTTCTTGAATGAAGTAAACATGGCGTAGACCAGCATCTCTCCCAGCGATCCTATTGGACGGGAGCAAGACGTGTGACCTCTGACACTATCAGATCACATTCTCAGTTGGCTTCCAGAGTCTTAGACACTTTAAGGAACTGTTAAAAACAGCTTGAAACACTTCAGCTGTCGGCATTGCTTGCTAAATTGAGAATTTGAGAAATGCAAAGGATAAGAATTTATAGAAGGTTTCAGATAAAAATGATTTTGGAGAAAAATAGTGAATATTTATATTTGCAATATAAGGGAAAGTTCAAAGACCAAATAAATCCTGTTTTAATTTATTCTGGTGATGACATTCTTTTAAATATCTTCTTTTGTGTTTTGCAGTTTAAAGAAAGTTATTGCAATGCAACACTAATTGATAATTACTTATATTTTTGGGTGAAGTTTCCCTTTAACAACACGCTAAACATAACCGTAAAATGCATTATTTGTCTAAATTACTTATCATTGTTATTGTTATGAACTTATGTACTCTTTATCATAAATTGGTGTATTATAGTAAATATTTATAATAGTGCTGAAAGGGGAAAGTTAAAAAAAGTTATCATGTATTAAGTGTTCTGTATGTGTCGTTCTCTACTGCAGAACAAAAGGAAGATATTTTGACAAATGTGTCTGTGGTTTTGTGTCCATAGAATGGCAGTTAATAGTAGTCAGTGTTGTTTCATTACCAACATTTTACAAATTATATTCTTTTGTGTACTGCAGATTAAAACAAGAATGTAAATGATGAGTGATTTTCTTGGGGGTGAACTTTCCCTTTAAAAACACACCAAACACAACAATGAAATGTATTACTTGTCTGTCTTACCTATAGTAATTGTTTTGAACTAATGTATTATTTATCATACATTGGCGTCTTATTATTAATTGTTTTATGGCGCTATTATATGAAAGCAATTAAGAATCAGTAGTAATCTGCGACACAGCGGTTCCCGACCATCAATCAAACAATGATTTCGGCATGCCAAGATTATTTCTGTCTTTAGTGCCGTGCTTTGTTCCTCATGTACCCCTCTAATTGCCATGTGTCATGGGACGGAAATAGATGGACTGTGACAATGTTTGCGAGCGAGCATGCCAATCGTTCATCTTGCTGTCCTGCTTTGGATTTCACGCAGACGGAATGTTGAAAGCAGAGCGGTGTGTAGAGAGAATCAGGTCACACCAGTGTGCCGAAGTGCATTTTAGGAGATCATTTCAGAGGTTTAGTTTGCCTCCTAAATAAGATTATATGATAACCTGGCAATGTGTGTGTAAAACTCACTGTTGGAGCCCACGGAGAGGTCTTGACTTTGGCCCAAGGCTGTGGTTTTACTGGAGGTGTGTAGAACCCAGACGAGGTCAGAATCCGGGTCGAGTGTCCAACCGCACAATCCTTGCTCGAAATCGCAGAGCGCTTTGTGAGAGGGCAGTGCGCCACTGGTTACTGACGGACAAAACACATTTAAGCATTTGCATTAATATTCATCGACGTTGGCATAACTTCGAGCTAACCCCAGCTGTGACCTTTCAACTCAGTTGAGTTTGATATGTGTGCGTGGGAACATGTGAATACATTCTGTCATACCTGGGCTGGGTTTCTGGGTAGTGCTGGTTTCCGCAGAGGAAGGCCGGGTGGGTTTGGGCGTCTCTACAGCTGGTGTGGAGGTCTCTGCGGGGGAGAAATTCAATAAATGATCTTATTTCAACTCAGACAAGATTTTCCGTCTTCTCTTTCTTTTTTCTGTTTAGATTCAGATCCCCTTTAAAATCCTGTGTGGTAAGAGCTTGATGAAATCAGGAATATATCGTATAAATCATTTTAACTATGCAGTCGGACATGAGTCAGATATTCATAAATTAAATCATAAAGTGCCAAACTCTGAATTTATGTCACAGCGGAGGACCGAGAGAATGTGCACAGAATTTTAAATATAAAACTGCAAAAAAGGAAACCAACTAAGATGTTTGCACTTGTCTTAAGTGATGATGTCTGGTGTTGCTTTAGGGCCCATGATCAACGAAATATACATTAACGCATACACAATTACATAAATACATTTGTAGACATTGATATAAACTCTTTTCTTTTACACACAAGACATAGGACGCTCTTTTTAGGTTTAATTTGATCAACTAAATGTTTCTTCTAAAATTGCTTATAAGATATTAAAATGACAAATGAGAGTGGGATTAAAATAAACAAAGAGTATGGAGGTGTAAAATAAATATAGATTGTGCAGGTTAAATAATCTGGAAACATTTGATGAAAAATGTTTTGAGTTCATTAGAGAACAATATTGACTTTTTATTGCAGGATTGAATGTTTCTTGTAGAAAAGTAATTTAAAGTCATTTTTCTAAGACATCTGAGATGCAGGAGACTTAGAAAAAGAAAGTCTGTATTGTTCCTCTGTTCATCACATTTCTGTCCAAACCGTTATCAATTGTGTTTTTCTTACATATTTTTTAATAACACTGCCTCACACCAAATAAACTGAACATTTACAGAAAAGCTTTGAGACTTTAAATACTAAAGTTCACAGATGTAGTGTGTAGCACAGGACGGTCAGTCACAAGACAGTATCTGAGAAGCAAGCTATTGGGCGCATACATTAATATTTTGAATTCATAAAAGGTGAGACACAGCTGGTGATATTTGTCATTGTAATGCCATGGCCTTTCTAAAGCAATTAGCTAGCTAATACCACTTCCTGTGCCCTATCGTTAACTGTCTCCGTCTCCACGCTCTTCTCCAACTCCCTGTAACACTGTCATGTGTGTCAACACCTGCAGCACCTCTCATTTGCTTTCTTTGTTTTTCGATTCAATTAGTCAAAAGATGACAGACAAATATTACCTGTGAGGTGTCCCAACCCTGCACACACGTGTGCAAACACCCGCTGCGCTGTTAAGATGCTCTGTCAGTGTATAAAGGTCAGCATGTGTCACAGATTAATGACTTTGACCTTTCAGAGTTGTGACAGTTGTGTCGGCCAAACAGACAAGACAAATATCGGGACGGTCATCACAGGTACACTACGATCACTGTATAAGGATGTTTCAAAAGAATAATTGCATCCTAGTAGGACTTTAAAAGCTTTGAAATATACATTTGCACAAGTTGTTTGTTTTTTCCTTATTTAGACATGACAAAAGTACTTTCCCTGAATGTGAAAGATTGATGATGTAGATTTTCCCTGGCGATGCACCTTTACAATTTTTGTGGTTTATATGCCAACACATTTTCACAGGACTTTGTAAATAGATAACAAGAAGCCTGATTCGTATTGAATTTGTATGATCCTATTCACATGTTTTAGTATGATTCGTTTTTAGTGTTTGGTTAGGGGCTTCTAAATCTCCAGATTAATGTTACATTTTTGTGTGTTTCACATTGTGCAAATTCAAACACACTGGACAGCAAGTACAATACCAAAAAAATACCATGATATCAAGTTGAATATGCTTAATATTTAAAAAATCTTAATTCAGCCAAAAAGTATGAGCCGTCTATACACTGACAATTTTAAGATCACATTATAGTAAGGCTGTTTTAATCAATAAATCGATTAATTGATTGCAAAATAAAGGTTTCTGTTAACATAATATAAGTTTGTGTACAGTGCAAAAAAACATGGTATATAAAAACATACCGTATTAACATACGTTCACATATTTAAGTAATACAATTATAATTTTATATATTTTAACTATTGTTTAATCAAAATAAAATACAAGTTAATATTTTTATTAGTTACGTATATACATAAGTATATGTTTTATTAATACAAAAAATATTATGGACAGTACCCAGACAGACATTTCTTAAACACAAACCTTTATTCTGCAATCAATTAACCTAATAAAACAGCCTTACATTGAATCTAGAACAAAATAAATACAAAAAGGAGGTTAGAAATTAAATTGAAAAAATTAACTGATAAAAAGAAATATTTATAAAGATTATAGCTGTGTCGCAAAATGCCAGCTTGTTATCCGTCTCTTTAAATCATACATGTACTGTAACTGTATACCTCACCACAGGCTTTAGCCACCTTAACGTGATTAAGACTAGCAGGAAGATCATTGCCTCTTGTGTGTGTGTGTGTGTGTGTGTGTATGTGAGTG
Source organism: Triplophysa yarkandensis (assembly GCA_033220385.1). Classification (NCBI taxonomy): domain Eukaryota; kingdom Metazoa; phylum Chordata; class Actinopteri; order Cypriniformes; family Nemacheilidae; genus Triplophysa; species Triplophysa yarkandensis. The sequence goes on from JAWHQN010000164.1 coordinate 196,104, forward strand.
TTCATCTTCAGAGTGTTTGTGTGTGTGACGGTGTGTGTGGGAAGTAATGGCAAGTAAATGAAAGGATATTATTGATAGCTGTAATCTGTCTTCCATCCATTCCTTTCTGCTCCCCCTATCTCAGCGCATATCCCATAATTCTCCTCTCTACCATCCCACCCCCACATCCACCTTTTCTCCTGTCATTTCCGCTTTAATCACATTCTCGCCCTCTCTTAAGGGAAGCTGTCACATCCTGCTCCAAACACCTGATGCAGCTGAAAAAATCAATAATAAAAATAGATAAATAAATAAATAAACAAGCCTCAATTATGCATAAAGCTTTCCTGCATATTTCAGGATGCCAATCAGGGTTTGGCAGGAGTGCAGAGAGCAGCAGTGCATGCTGGGAAAATAAATAGCTGCCTTAAGGGCCACGAAATTCATTTGAGACACGAGGAAAGCTATATATATTTTGTGTTTGATCTTTTATACGGATGCATCTCATAAACCACACAATAACACAATCGGATACCACATAAAGATTTACATGTTATACAAGAAACCTGACACCACAAGCCCAAAATGTTCACAGTGATTGTTTTAGCAAACATCTATAATACCCTCTCATCATCTGAAAACCACAGTGTGGGCAGGTATATGTTTACATATTGTACAACAGCTGCTCAGAGGAAAGAACACGTGTAACATATGAGCGAGTGTGTATGTGTGCGTGCGTGGGAGAGAGAATATGGAAAAGAGTGTAACGGTGTCTGGAGAGGAAGAGCTGAGAAACATGAGCAAAACCAAGGGCAAAACCACTCCCTCAAAACATGTGATGGGAATAGAGACAATTAAAGAACAAAAGAGAGAGAGTGAGAGAGAGTTAGAGAGAGAGAGAGAGAGAGAGAGAGAGAGAGAGAGAGAGAGAGAGATAGAGAGAGAGAGAGAGAGAGAGAGAGAGGAAGAGAGAGAGAGAGAGAGAGAGAGAGTTTCCCTAAAAATGAAAATCTGTTTATTTCTTTCCATTACAGTTTCCATACAATAATCGTCAATTATGCAGCAGTAAAAGTCATCAAATCTAATTTATGTAAAATTGTTTGTGAAGATGTTAAGATGGTTCACACAAACACGGATGCACACACGCAGGTACGCACGCAGGTACGCACACGCACACACACACACACACACACACACACACACACACACACACACACACACACACACACACACACACACACACACACACACACACACACACACACACACACACACACACACACACACACACACTCCTACAGCTCTATGATAAATTATACAACACAGTGAATTATTGGCAGAGAAACCTGTCTAATTATTACAGTGTGTGTCTTTCATGTAAATGACATGAGTGTATTAGATTAGACTGATGCTGGCAAAAATCGCACATTAAATGATCACAATATATTCACATCCCGTATATTTTTCTATTCTGTACACTCATAACCTCCCAGAGGAAGAAGAATAAAAATAAGATCTTTTTAATATTGTTTGATTGTGTCTTCTCGAAAGCAAAACGATTACTGCAAGATTGAGATTTGTAATTACGTTCTCTCTTTGTGAGATATTTCTCCTGTGGAAGATTCAACCTAAATCTCCTTGAGACTTACAAAAGACATGCAACCAAATCAAACTGTGCTCCTGACAGTCAGTCATATCAGTATGGGCTATAGTCAAACACCCTCTCACAAGTTGTCGGCTGATGACTATATATTTCTCTAAGAAAATTTCACAAGAACCATTAAAGGCAGAACTGTGATCTCCATTATGTTTCCCGGGCTGACAGATTAGAATCTCTGACTTTCTTTTTAAAATGTTGTTTTTCATCAACTTTCCTAAGATAGAATCCCTGTTTCCATTATCTCCTTGTATAACTCTATTTTTTACTTTGTCTTGCAATAAAAGAAAAACAACACTAGGCAGCTAAGGCTTATAGCTGACGGTGTGTTCTTAGATTTTCGATATGATGTAGAAGCTGAGAACAAAATCCAGTGTATAGCCGATCATCCACAAAAAAACAAGATTTCACATTAATCGTATTTCCAAACTCTGCGTCTCACCTGGCAGATTGCAGCCAAGAACTTCCATTCTCATCCCAATCCCTGCCGGAGACCAGCGTTCTGGATAGATCCGGATATACTGGGCAGGTAGCTCCTCAAAACGTCTGAGCTCAGGGGTGTCATAGTGTGTGTTTCCCTCAAAAACCTACAGCATTGAAATATATTAAACGTCCAAACATACTAAGTCAATAATTAATTATAAGCAACCACATACAACGATTAATACCTTTGGCATGCTAGTCTTGCTGTCCATCACGAAGTTCCAATCTTTCCCATTCATGCTGTGCGCAATGCGATACTTCCTTACGAATGCTCGGTTCTCTGAAGTGGTTCCGCCCTCTCCGCTTCGAGCTCCTTGAGTGATAACACCTCTCACTATTTTGGGCATCCCTAGATCTACCTGGAGCCATTCCTCACCAGCAATAGGTTGGGCGGGACCGGGAAACCATCCCGACCTACTGGCTACCAGACGAGCGGCACCTGATGTCCAATGGAGGTCCCTGACCGAGGATGCTGAGATCTGGGAATCGGGAAGGAGGCCGGAGAGCATTCCCTGGAGTTCGGAACAAGGGGCATCTAAAACAAAACATCAAGAAACGTTTTACACTCCAAAAATTAATGTTACGCTAGAAATAGTATACATGTAAAATAATACTCAAATTCTTCATGTAAAATAAGCTTCTATGTGAAACGACTCACAACATATTTATTAAGGGGCCTCATGGTGCAAGTCGCAGCTAGTAATTTTTAGTAAGAAATGGCAGTTAAAAACAACATGATAACTTGTTAAAATTCTTAAAATAGACCAATGCAAAACCAGTATAAAAACATCTAAAGATAATCCGTAAGAGCCTTTTTGTTCGCTCACCTGTTATTTGGCAGCCATAAAGCTCAAAGCGTAGAGCAATGCCATTATTCCATGTCTGTGGTCGGATCCGGACAAAGCGAGCGAGAACAGGCTGAGGAATACGATTCAGAACGACCTCCGATGGATCAGTGTTGGCATGGAAAGTCTGTAAGAGTAAAACACACTGGTTTTAAATTGACAGCAAAACAACCAAAATCATTAAGGCTTCAATCCTTTACATCCGTATCAAACCACAATTTTCCTTCTAACATTGGTGTAAAACAGAAGAACAAAACCCTTTAAGTGAACAGAACAGAACAAGAGATGTCCTGCTGATTTCTTTTCAAACACATCCTTTCATGATATCACCAGCCAAACGCTTACGTGTTTCCACTTGAAATTTTAAAACTAAAAACGCCTCTTGGACCGCATGAAAGAATCCTTCGCTGATTTTGAAATGCACATTAAAATTGACCAATTAACATACCAGAGAGCTCATTTTCTTTTTGTTTTTCGAAGACAGACTTTGAAACACGGTACCAATTAAACATCTGAATATTATAAACTGGCATAGTAAGGCTTTGCTGTCTCTCTCTCTTGGTCAAAAACCTCAGAACAACAAGGGATCCTTCAACTGGCTTGTATAGCGTGATAAGAACAGGATTAGACTGAACGCCTGTGAAAAATTACTAGATAAGAGAAAAACTTCCCATGCAAAGTAGAATTAGGAGAGATAACCCATGGGACCTCAAGTTAAGAAAACATATGGTATAAAATGTGATGTTTCTCGATACAAAATGGTATTCTGATGTTGTGGCTTACTAGCTACTACTTAAGATATAGGATGAAAACAATAAAACTAGACAAAGGCTTTTTTAAATAAACAATGTTATATATTAAAAGAAAATATTGGCATCCACACCAATGAAACTATAGAGGAAGAACATTGTGATTACTATTACTATTTTCTTCAATGAACGATTAAAAGCTGACAGCCAATATAAATCTACTTACTTGCACATTCAATTTAAAATTATTAAATATTTAATAAATCCATAATCTAATTAATGTAATAAATATTTTTTTTCCAAAGTTGAGCAAGTGCAAATTTAGCTATTTAGTTATACTATGTTGCAGGTCCTCCCAGTGGTTTTGTGCCAAATTTCTCAAACTACCAACTTTTATTTTCCTTAATAGCTAAAAATTTTCTATACAGAGTCAATTGTAAAGTTAAACAAGACTGGCCACTATATTTCATATAAAACACACTTGCATGGAATCAAGGGGTTTCTGGATCTACTGCCTTGGTTGAAAACAGTTGACCTTTTTAAAAACCTATACTTGTATCCGCATTCCTTCTCACGCGTGGGAGATTTGCGCATCAATGGATGTCTCCTATCCAACAGAAAACATTCCTCACCTGAGATCAAGTGTAACAGAGGCAAAGTCGGGCAATAAGGCTCCTCGAAAGGGAAAGCGCACACGTGAACGCAAATATCCACGCTCGCTTACAAAGCCGTGACTATGACCGATGGCAGCGAGGCCATGAAATGAAGCGATGAAGTCAAGTGGCTCTAGAAACAGCAGTGGATTAAATTGACTCAAACAAAGAATCCATTGAGCTTGTTTTCAACACTTCTGAATATTCCCCTGCTGAAGGACTAAACCTTCCAGACTTATTTATTATTTATCTAATCCTCTCCTTTGGGTGATCATCATTGCGGAAAATCCAGTTTATGCTAAGAGTTGGTTATATGGTAACCAGTTTCCAGGTATACTGGTCTGACCTGGACAAGTGACGAACTAGCCCTGAACAGAAGTAGGGTTATTTTTATAAACTTAAGCTTTCAAATGACTAATAGAAAAATAGTTGACACACAAATATCCAGCTGCCATGTTTCAATTAAAAGGCATGCAGTTAAATAAGTTTATACAAAAATATTTGTGTGCAGTCTGTGAAACAATAAAAGTAATAAATACGAAATGTTAAAATTGTGTACATAAGACCACATCTGATTAACTCAAATATTTCTATAATAATTAAAAATATTAGGTTTATATTAGAATTATATATTTGTTAAAAAACATATCAATACATTTTAGTGAAATTAACAGTTGTATTAATATTTTCAACTGAAAGATATTGTTAAGTTAGTATAACTGTTTTTTTGATGTTTACTATGCTACATGAATATTTTTACAGTGTGTAGAGCTTATTTATTTCTTCTGCATAACACAAAAGAAGACATTTTAAAGAAATCTCACAAAACCACGGAAACATTTATAAAAATACCTTCTTTTTTGTTTCTTAGAAGAAAGAGACATATACAGGTTTGGAAGACATGAGGATGAACAAATTAATGGATTTTTACTTTTGGTTACTGTTCTCCTATGGTAGGTTATAGATATTCCATATGGAAGAATCCCTGTACTGTATGCTTAAGGCCACATAAGGAATAAAAATCAACTCTGTGTTTGTGTGTGTCTGTTGTGTGTATTCCCATAAGAGCACTGCTGCACACCCACAAAGGACCACTCTCATAATGCTTCAATGATGCAGTGACTGTAGGGTAGAGAAGGAGTATGGTTTCTGAAACTCTTCTTTTAAATGCTGATACCTAGTGTGTTGTGGCTAGTGAAGCCAGACAGACAGACAGCCGACTAGACGAAATGACCCCCTCCAGACGTTTCAGCAGGATGCAGTCAACCATGCGCTCTCTGGCAAAACAATGCTGGAGCTCCGCAAAGTTCATGGTTAATGACGGAAAAAAGACAGAGGTTAAACTAAATGGACCTGGGAGGAGGGGTGGAGGTGGTCTGAGAGACGACAACAAAGACCAAACAAGAACCAAAGGAAACAGAGCCGAATAATAAAATAACACAAATTATATTCATAGAAAAAAATATGAAGTTTGGCCAAAGTTGTCATTTTAAATCTGTGCTATTTTCTCTCCACTGCAGAACACAAAAGAATATATTTTAAAGAATGTTGGTAACTGACCAGCACTTCAATGTATGGACACAAAGTGAATAGGTATCAAATTCCATCATTCTTCAACATTTGTTTTTGTGTTCTGCGGAAGAAAGTAAGTCAAACAAGGTTTAAATTGACGAGAAAGTAAATGATTACAGAATTCTCATTGTTGGGTGAACTATCACTTTACTAGACCTGAATAAGACTATATACCATGATGGTCAGGTCTCATTCATGAAATCGTTCATTTTACATAACTAATTTGTGAAATGTCTAAACAGAAATATACAACGTAATAACCTTTGCCTTCAAAACAATGATTTCATGGGAACATTTTCTGTTTTTCGAACAAGTCAGTACACACATTTGCCAATCATTCAGTTGGTGAAATATATTCTCCCATAAAAATACATCTCCTGAAAAACAGGGGTTTTAAAAACTTGACCGAAGTGTTTTGAGACCTACTTAACAGAGATCAAATACAAGATACACGAAAGACAGAAATGTGGTAAGGTTTAAGAGTAGTCAAAGGGAGTCAAGGGTAAACCTATTTATATTTAACGCAAATGGGTTTTTCTTCACCTGTGTAGATCAGATTTCATCTGTGAATGCCCTGTGACCTCTGACCCCCAACAATGAGCCTAGTTACACAGTCACGAAAGCAAATGATCAGGTCATTAAGATTGAAGGTCATTAAGCTGTGTGAGCAGCCTGTGATTTCTGACCAAGCCATCATGTCCTATAAAAACCAATACCTTTTTGATAAGACACAGATGCCTTGAACAGTTAATTTGCGTGATGTCATATCAAAAGTTAATGTTTTGCAAAGTTGAAATAAGTAATTAGTAAAAATCAATTCTATACTTTAATATTTAAGTTTAGTATTTGACATGTGATTAAATTTATCACAAAATAATTTACATTAGGTCATAAAAATATATAAAGTTAAAGTGAAAGTTCACCGAACAATGAAAGCTGCATCATCATTTACTCCCCCCCTTGACATTTCAAACCTTCATGACTTTCTTTCCTCTGCATGCAGAACACAATAGAATGTATTTCAGAGAATGTTCCCCTTAACTTTCTTAAAGATGTCTTCTTTGGTGTGTAGCAGAAGAAAGAAAGTAATGAAGGTTGAAATGACACACTATTCAACATTGTCAACAAGCCTCAAATCTGCCTCACAACAAGAGAGTTTCAAACGCGGCGACCCAGGGCAGGACAGTTCCGCCCATCCTGCTAAAGTGGAGCTCTGGAGTAACTAAATAATTAAACCTGCGGTGTTGTATCTAGGAGTGATAGATCATTAAATTATAAAGGCCTTGCGCAATTTGCCTCTGATGATGTGTGTTTGCCAACCCTTACGAGGGGTGGTCTTCAGTCCTGGGCTGGTCAGACATCCCATGCAGACTGTTTGAGGACAAAGGGACTAGAGATTTTTTAAATATTGATGGCCTTTATTTGGCTGAATCCAGAGACCCAAATTGTTAAATGACGTTTGTATTAGTATTTAATTTTGAATATAGTGAAGCAAAACAGTATTTGATCCCCTGCTGATTTTATATGTTGACCATCCGACAAAGAAATAATCAGTCTATAATTCTAATGGTTTCAACAGTAAAAGGCAGAAAAGTTAGAGATATCCAGAAAAAGGAGTGTCAATAAAAGTTATGAACTCATTTGCGTTCTATTGAATGAAATAATTATCTAACCCCTTGGCAAAACATGACATAATACTTCCCTTGTTGCCAATCACAGAGGTCAGACGTTTCTTGTAGTTGGCCACGGGGTTTGGACACATCTCAGGAGGGATTTTGTCTACCTCGTGTTGGCTCTCCAAGTCAATGAGGTTTTGAGGCTGATTGCAACTCGAACTTTCAGCTCCCTCCACCGACTGTCTATAGGATTAATGTCTGGAGGCATTGAGATCATAGGCAAGATCCTCCATTGTACTTCTGGGGTGATTCCTCACCGTTTTGATGATTGTTGAAACTCAACCAGTTGAGATCTTACATTGAGCCCCAGAGTAAGGGAGATTGAGAGTTGTTTTGTGTTTCTTCCATTTGTTAATAATTGCAATAACAGTTGTCACCTTTGCACAAAGCTGCTTGGTGATAGTTTTTTAGCCCATTCCAGCATTGTGTAGGTGTAGAATCTTGTCTCTGACATCCTTGGAAAGCTCTATGGTCTTGGCCATGACGGAAAGTTTGGAATGTGATTGATTGATTTCCTCTGTCGACAGGTGTCTTTAAAACAGTTAACAAATTGTGATTAGCAGCACTCCTTTAAAAGACTGTTTCTAATATCAGATTGTTATCTGCATAAAAGACACCTGGTAGCCGGAATCCTGCTTCACCTACTTATTTCACTCATTAGAATGCAAATCATTTTATAGCTTTTCTCACATGCAATTTTTTGGATTTTTTGTTGTTTCTCTGTTTCTCACTGTTAAAATAAACCTACCATTAGAATAAAGATTGATCATTTCTCTGTCAGTGGGTAAACATACAAATTCAGCATTGAATTAAATATATTTTTCCTTCACTGTTTCTTTAAATGTACAGTAATTTGATTTAATGAAATGTCCACTTTTGTAATTTATAAACTTGTGTATTTCAAACACAATGTTTAGATTCCTTGTAATACAAGTGCACACCATAAATACCATATCTTTGATTGATTATGTTTGTTGAACAACAAGACCAGAACTAAACCAGCACTTTCCTCGAAAAACCTATACATGCATATCCAAGTCCATCTTTATTTTTCTCTTTGTTCACTTGTTTTCATTCATCTCTAGAAGAAGATGTTGACAGTAGGCACTGGTTCCATTTGGCTGCTCAGCCTTCAGCACAATCTTGAAAAGCAGAGAAAAGACTGTGTGTGTGTGTGTGTGTGTGTGTGTGTGTGTGTGTGTGTGTGTGTGTGTGTGTGTGTGTGTGTGTGTGTGTGTGTGTGTGTGTGTGTGTGTGTGTGTGTGTGTGTGTGTGTGTGTGTGCTTGCGTACATGCGTGTGTGTTTGTGTGCGTGCGTGTTTGATTGTGTGTGTGTGTGTATGCGTGCGTCCGCGTGTTTGTGTGTGTGTGGGTGTGTGTTTGTGTGTGTGTGTGTGTGTGTGTGTGTGTGTGTGTGTGTGTGTGTGTGTGTGTGTGTGTGTGTGTGTGTGTGTGTGTGTGTGTGTGTGTATAAGACAATGAACACTGAAGTGCTCACTACAGAACAATACCTCATCTCTCCTCCCTTGAGCTTTCTGTCAATGGAAAGAAAATATGTCAAGACTACTCCTCTTAATCCTGATTTACTCCTTCCTATTTTTCTATCTTCCTGTATCTCTGTCGTCTTCCATCCTTTTAACACTCAAACCCTTCACCTTCTGTCACAAGCCTCAAACACACAACCAAATAGCTTTGTATTCAATTTGTTTTTTTCTGTAGGGAGCAATAATCCATGACAGATTTATTGCACGCATTCCACGATTGATTTCTATGAATTTCAGAAATAAACAGGATGTGTTGCCATTTTCAAGCCAATGGGATCTTTATTTCACTTAGAGAGCATTTAATTATATACGGTTGTATATCTTTAGCAACAGGGACCCAATGACAACTAATCAAAAAACACCCAAACTTGGTTTAAAATGTACATTTCTGTCATACATTAACAGCCAGTCTGTCAAAATATATAAAGACTTTTTTATAGTATTACACAACCCTACAGACGTAAGCATTGGAACGGCTGAAGGCCTCATGCCTATTTGATTGACAAACGGAAATTGTATACAGAAGTTGTTCGGAATAAAACAATGACATCGTTCCTGAAAGTGCCGAGAATTTCCCATTTGTGAAAGAGCTGATGGCTTCCATCCTCACAAGACTCATTTGGCAAAACAAAAACCAAACAACACGCCCTTAATATAAACAGCCATTAATGTGAAGGTGTCCATATGTCACTCCACAGAAGCAGCTTCTTGAGTACTTCAACTTTGACCCAAGCGAATATTTACTCTTTAATACTTGTAAAAGTACACTCAAAAGTACATTACAGAAGTGCTTTTCACAGTGCTCACTGTGAAAATATAGCTGCAGATTTACTCACAAACACAAAATTACTGGCGAGTCTTGTGCACAGTGGACAAGCAAACGCTCAATCCTCGCAAACTTGTGTTGAGTACACAAACTATTTTAATGTCACATCTCACATTCAGCTTTAAATCCTCTATCATGAAAGCGGTTTGAGACCTAGATTAGTTTCTGAGCTCTAATCCAAATCCAGTTAGCAGGTCGATACTCTCAATCTAGCTTTCATGTCCACACCATTCCCAGAGAGTGAACTAATCTTTTAATCAAAAGCAGATCTACTAAAAAGACAAGCAAAAGGTTAATCCCCTCACTTTTATCATACATCACAGGCATAACAGAGTTAAAATGCATAACCATTTTTCACGATGATGAGATTAAACTGCCAACATGGTTACAGCTGGATTAGTTGGGAATATAAACTTTCAATTGGGAAAACACCATCGAAATTTAGATCACGAAGTGAATAAATAAGCTGCATAAAATTTAGCGTTGGCTGTTAACCAGATCCAATGTTTTTAAACAGTGGCGACCAGATATTAATTTTGATTTGACAAAACCTTTTTTAATGCTGCAATCTCTGATTTCTGTGTCTCTATCGCCAATTCAACTCATAAAATTATGTTAATCTGACATTTCTAGTTAAATTGTACCAAAAGCTAAAATAATAAATGATTATAAACTTATCATTGTAAATGACTGAAGGTAAGGAAGCAGTGTTAAACATACACTTGGATCGTATATTTATCATTTTTTAAAACCTGCCTCTTCATCCGACCATCGATTACTGTCGACCTAGGATCCATTTAAGCAATTTTAATCATTGTTCTTTGATCAGAAAACATTTTCATTTTGATCCTGGTTAATCCTATTTCAACTGATCTATGAAGAACAAACACCGAAAAAATCGTTATGAATTTCAAAAAACGCACGAATACTCGCCCACACAAACACGTACCAGCCGAGCATTTTTCTGTCAAGGTGCGACCAGGTGTGACCCGTCATGCAGGTGTTTGTACAGCGAGAAGCTCACAGGAATAATGAACGGTCAAAAAGATAAGGGTGCAATAGAGCTTCATTGTTCTCCACCAGCAGATATTCATCTCTCAACTTGTTCCCATGTCACTTTCTGTGTTCTGAGATCAGCAAAGTTCAACCGAGAGTTAGGTCTCCCTACAAATGCTGAACTACCTCCACTATAAGTTTGCATTTATTAATTTCAACAGATTTTCCTAAAGAGGAATGTTTGAGACAAGGTTTCAGCAGTTCTTCCTTATGAAGAGCATAATGGAAAAGAATAGGGGCCCTTGAGATGAGAAAACGCATACTTTAGGTTCCTAGCATGAGCAGCCGTGTTAAATGTTCGTTTTGGCATATTTAATTATTCATTGTGGCTTGACTTATGATTTTCAGGTAAATATTTATTTCAGATTGCTTGCCTTGTGGTTTTTGCCATGCCGATAGATCATCCAGTCCTCTCCGTTCGTGCTGACTTCAAGCTTAAAGGTTGTCACGTAGTAGGACTTCTTGGTCTCCTTGGAGACGGCTCCTTGGGTAGCGATCCCAGTCAGAACCTTGAGGAACTGAAGATCCACCTGGGAAAGAAGAGTGATTGATGACAGTGTGAAAAATTGTGCAGATACTTTGAAGTTAACTGAAGTTTACAAAACATAAATCTATTTTGGATGTATATTAAAAAGTACTTAAAGCATGAACATCTGCCTATTACAGCAATATGGACGACCAGACAAATAGTATGCTTTTGTATTTTTTAAAGTGCAAAATACTGTTTTTACGATACACATACACTCTTCAAAAAACTTGATGTGAAACAATTTACAGACAAAAAAAAGAAATTATTTTGTTTAGTATAAGAATATTAAATAATTTAAATATAAATAAATCTTAATAACTCTAAACGTTATATTAGAATTCACCAGAACTTGGTATTTATTATATGTTGATTAAAAACATAATTTTTTAACCTCCGTTCAGAAATGTTAGTACATTTATAATAAAAAAGTATTATTATTTTAATATTAATTATTAAATAATAATTATAAATATTATTATTTTAATCTTTTTCCACTGAAAAAACATATTTAATGTTTTCCAAATATTTTATTAAGTTAATAAAAGTGATTATTTTGGGGAACATACAAAGCCATGAGAAATTTCTTCAACAGTGTAGTTATTGTACAGTTGATAAAAGCTGGCAATGATTTATCACTTGCCATTTTAAAACTTCCTCTACACAAGGTGGCAAAATCTCACCTTTTATGTCAAATCTAGGATGGAAAGGCTCCCAGGCTCACTTACAGTACTACCGGGAGTCTGAGGCAGGTAAAAGAAGAGAGGAAGGTTACGAATTCTAAAATCAATAATGCTGGAGAAGGTGCTAACTAAGGATTTCTCTACACTGTCCTCATCCATCACTGAGTGGTTAGCATCACAGCAACCCTCCACGCATCAGCGGCCTGCACCAAGACAACAAACACAGCGCTCAAGCTGAAGGCTGCATGCTGACGGTTTAGATGAAGCGGCCCATAGAGACAAAGAAGAGTCTGGAAATGTACAGCTGTATAATATTCTATATGTTTGTACCTTCTCTGTGTTTGAGAATGAAAATGTCTTTGAATTAATATGTGGGTAGTTAACAAAAATATTAGTTAGAATGCTATAAAATTGCATTATTATTTATCTCTATTTAATTATTTTTTACAGAAATATTAATATATTTCAATTAACATTTAGTTGATCTTATTTGATCCAATATAAATGGGATTTACTGTTAAAGCAATTTAATTGTGATCTGATTTGAATGTGATCTACTGTGATCCAAAATTAATATAATCTAATGTGATGTGATTTATTTGAATAAGGTTTGAGTGTGATCTACTGTGATCTAATATAGATACGATCTAATGAGGACGTGATTTAATGTGATTTTATATAAATGTGATCTAATGTAATTGGTTCTACAAAGGCAGGCATCATAATGTTAATGCTTTTAGGCAAGTTGTTTAAATGTTATTTAATCTGATCCAATGATAATGTAAACTATCTGCATGTAAATATTTAATGCAATCTAACTTGAATGATTATTTCTGATCTAATGTCAATGATATCAGGTGATCAATTGTGTTTTTTTCAGCCTAAAGTCAATCTTATCTATTTAAAATGAAATGTGATCTAACATTAATGATTTATTGCAATCTAATGTGAATGTGACAAAGCTCTCACCTGTATGAATTCCCTGTTGCTGTCTTCACCTGGTGTCCAGGCATTGTCATCGTTGTTAAGACGTGCCTGGCGGGGCTGCCAGCGTCCATCGTAAAATGAAGAAGATGCTGTAATTTGTTCATCCGAGATCTTAGCAGACTCCATTCCAAATGCATTGCTACAGTGAAATGCTAAAAGAAAGAGATTCATTTACTCAAAACTATTGTAATGTCTTCAATCTTCATAAGAGAAATGCAACCATGTGTAACACTTACTGTCAGTGACTTCCTTGCGTGTCATGTTATAGCGGGCTGAGAAACCATCTTTGGCCACGGCCATGTCAGTGTGGAAAGAAAGTGACAAGAGTCCTGTGGAAGACTGAATCTCTGGAGGAATTTTAGTCCCACAGTATCGGCCGATCAGGGGTCCCACTGAAAACAAGAGGACACCAAAGCGAATTCAAGTAATTGATTTCCTCTGATCCCATATCAGTTAGAGAGTCCTCAGCTTTTGCTTTCTCAGTGTAGCTCGGATCCGCTGAGACCCAGCGTGCCACAGATTCCAACGTTTGGATTATGAGCTTTCCTCACAGTACTCCCTTTATTTCTTTTTCGGATGATCCCTGTTTTTTACCCCTCCACCTTTCTCTATGATCTTTGGATGTCAGTGGTGAGCCAGGACTAAGGAGAGGGTAGGAATTTAAGTTAAGAAATCTCACAAGAAACCTAAGACTGACATTGAACAACCACAAATCTTAAAAGTAGGGAACACCTTTTTAACACTGTTATTTTATTTTTTATTTTTGTCTTTTTAAGAAAAAACAACAATAATATTGCACTTGTAAAGGTTATTGTCACCTTTTCTGCTACAACAACACAACAACAAAGAGTCATAAAGATGAACTTACTTGATCTGAGATGTCTCTCCGGCATCATATCTCAGATCAGAGCTGTTAATGTGCTCACAGACAAGATAACAATTGCCTTCACTTTCTAAAGGAAGGGATTTAAGATAAGACCAACTGAAGACTGAATGATATAGTTTGGAGATAATAACAGATGGAATGGTTGACCGAAAAGGAAACAGAGGGAGGAAAAGCTTTCGGAGGATGTCAATACATGTCTGATGGCCAGCTAGTGTGACGTTTGTCAAACAAAGTGTTCATTTACGTTGACAGAGAGAATAGACAATTTGATTGTCTATTTGTACAACAGCAGTGAGATCGTCACAGGTTGAATTTGCTGTATTTTTTTATTTAAGAAACAGGGATTCTCACCTTGAGGAAGACCGTCCCACACATCCAACCAATCATATTTGCAGTCTCCCTCCCCCATTAGCAGAGGGTCATTCTCCAGGTCAAAGGTCTGAAAGGTGAGCGTGACCTCGGTCTGAGGCGGGGCAATGATGATATACGAGCACTCCAGATTATGAGGATACTTGTCAGGAAAACCAGGAGACTCAATCACGCCGGATGAGGAGCTGAAGTTGCGAAAACAATGATCGGCCCCTGCAGAATAAGCCAAACAACAGCAAAAGTGAAGCACTTCATAAAGATATAGCTTTTAAAATTCAGATAAAAAACAATTTGTATTTTGTGTGTGTTTGCATGTAGTTTGATCCTGGAAAATATATATATATTTTTTTTAAAGTAATAATAAAGATTTGATATTAAATATTAAGATCTGCTTATATTATAAATATAAATGAAATAAATGAATATATCATTAACTGTTTATTTTTGCCATAGGACACATATACTTTTCACACTTTGCTGTACATATTTATATCTATATCTAATCTTAATGAATATCTTTATCTTTTCCTTTCCCTAAAAAACTGATTTTAGATATACATAATTAAATATATTGTTTTTGTAGCAATAGTCATATATTGTTCATCCTTTGGTTTAAGATTAGATGAGAACATCTCTCCTCACTTTACAATCAATAAATCTTGTTTTTCCATAACTTAAGTCAAACAAAAACCATCGTTGCAAATTTGTTTTTGTAAAACATTCACATTTCCTCAGCACTGCTCGTAAGCCTTTAGTGATATTTGAGTAAACAGGCGACTCTGTTTTTCATAACCATGATGGTGCAGTATTCCGTGCATGTGTTTACCAGACACGGCAAGGGAATGTCATAAAGCACAAGTGGTTCTTAGCCTCTGTGAGCTCTCGCACACCCCTCTCTCCCTCTAATTCACATTTCAAACCGCTGTTCAACCTCTCCACTCGTCGACACATCGTGCCACCGCGCCTGGCACGCGGTCTGAATACAAAACAGAGCAGAGGGATAAAAAACAATGGTAAAAATGAAGCAGAAGGGAGGTAGTAATGTTGAATATAACAAACAGGACATAGTGGGCGGCTGCTGATGCCCAAAATTCATTAAACATGCAGATTATGCACAGCATTCACCTTGAGCAGATGTGCGGCCGCATATAAACTTCCCATAATTCCGTGCTATTTTATGTGTTGGAGGTTTTTTAGTCATTGTATGATTCTCAACAGACTAAAGATGTTTAACTATAATCTCACTAGAGCAACTGTAGTTTAACCATTGTATTTGTGGCTAAAGTATGGCAATATGGAATTAAAGGGACAGATATCCAAATTTCTGTTTGACTTACTCCTGCAAAACACAAAAAAAGATATTGCAAAGAATGTTGGTACAGCACCGCACCACTCTAACTTCCAGTATACGGACAACCTTGAGACTTTTAAAATATATTTTTTGTGTCCCAAACAACAGTTTCCCTCTTCTGCAGAAAGCAAAAGAAGATATTTTAAAAAGTGTTGTTGCAGCACCACACCACAGTAGCTTCCTTTGTTTGGGCATCTTTAAGACATTTCTCAAAATATCTTCTCAAAATAGTTTCTTGCTTGTTATCACACCATCTACCCAAGGCTGTATCCTATCCTTCACCCTCCAACTAGTAAGCAGCCCATGTGGATGGAAGCGAATCACCCTGGATCTCATAAAAAAAGAGACAGACCTTACAGCTAGTTGTGTGTGGGCTGATATGAGGTCAGTGTCTCTACGTGACTAATGAGGGACAGCAGACCTGAAAACTCCAGGCCAGATGAACCACAGTTTCCAGTCTGTTTTTGACAGCAGGTACTGCCACAAATGCAGTGTTGAGGATGTCGGTTCACTTTTGCACAGACGAAGACCACGGGAAGCCATGCGCATGAGGACTGAAAGCAAAAAAGAGCTGACACACATACACGTACGCACAGGAATCCCAGCATTTCAAATGTCACCCACACGCAGCGATGTATATATCATTGCTTCAGTTTGTGTGGAGGTGTCTGCAATATTGTACTCGGAAAGAGAAATTTAGGTAATTCACAGAAAAAGAGTGTGGAGGAGAGATTGAGGTGTCAATTTGTGGATGATAAAACGTCTTCTTTATTGCAGTTTATTGTGCAGAGACAGTTATATGTAAATCAGTCTTTGGTTGACTTATTCGTAGGGTTTGTGCTTTAAAAACTGAAACAGCAGAAGCCCATGTTTGACCTACGCCGCAGGACTGTCGCCACCAGCAACGAATCTGCACAGAATGCGCAAACACCACCGCAGCGTGAGTGTATTGTGTTTATAAAAAGTCAGAGTCGAGGGGGAACGTATGCATGAGTGCTTATTACTTCATGCTCATGAACATACCGAAAACATCCTCTTCCTCGACCTCTGGATTTTGCCCCCTGCTTGGCACTCCAGAAGGCCGTGAGGGAGGCGTGGCGACGAAAGGGTTAGTTGCTGGGCAGAAACTCGTGTGTCACGAGCACTTAAGCTCATACGAGAGATCCGGCCGCAGGACCCGAAGAGATTCCCTCTTTCAGTACTGTCACCAGTCTAAGTTCCTGTTTCTGACCTCTCACGGGACGACAAAGTCTGTGTTCACTTCTTTCACTGCATTATTCAATCACACTCATCAGCCGAAATTTGCTTGAAGTCTTTTTAGAATTTCATATCCTGACATTAGTCTTGGGGTCATATTTTGTTTTTATATTTAAACTATTTTTTGAGAGACACTTTAAAAGTGCATTTCAAAATGTCCAAATGTTAATATCTGTTTTAAAAAAATGTCTTGGCACATATAAGCACACCAAGTTTTTCAAGATCTTGTGTTCCAGAGTTCCAGACAAAAGCCTTTTTTACTATTGGTTGTTAAAAGCTAGAGATTTTAAAACTGAGGAGAAAGAAAGACAGAAACAGACATCTCTTGACCATTAAAGCAGCCGTAAATTCCAGCAGTCGTACCGGGATGGCCTCCAGACTTCTTTACCACCACTTCCAGACTACTTTACCACCACAGGTGGGGGGCTAGTGTCACCTGGAGTGACAGACCCCTCTGGCCCTAATCACTTCCTATAGCTCTTCTTATGAATGTACTCAGTGGTCAACATCAACGGTGGGCTTCAAGGCTGAGCAGGAAGTCTTCCTCAGTAGCCGTGGCAACAGCATCATGTGAGGTGGCAGGAGGAGTCGTTGTGTGTTGTGTTGCACATGCCATTGGGGGCAACAATCTGGCATGACTAAACTAGGGCAGATAATCGGGGCAGTTATGGGGACAGATGCTATAGGAGGTAAACAAGCAGTTCTTGAAGGTTCCCTGCAGAACTCATGGATGGATTAATGGTGGGACCTGTCAGGTCATGGAACGATGATAAAGGGTCAGAGGTTAAACACCTTATTTGTATTAGATCATCAAAGTCTACACTGAAATGAGACTTATTCTCCCGAGAAAAGCTCCCTTTTAAGAGTTTCAGAGGATTCACCCAATTTGAGCACATTTTGGGATGCACATTGAGACACATGTGATGTCACTAGAGTATTTTTCTAAAGGGAAATTATAAAATGCCGTTTTGGGTGAACTATGACCTTAAAGGACACAAAAATACATTTAATATTATGGAAACTTTACTCAAAAGCCCTTCGATTTTGATTAACTTTTGTTTCCTACTGTATCTAACATAAGACATGATAATTTCCAGAGAAAAGCAAAAGCCACAAGGCATAACAAAGGAAAAAACTTGAGTAGCAGAGGTCATCTGTAATGGCTCTTAGAGATGCTTTACATAACAGTGTGATTATATGTTACCTCGGGGTCATCTAGACAGCGGCATGTGTTTCTCTGTGAGCATAAGCAACTGTTTATCCTCGCTTCAAGTGATGGAGAAGAAGAATAAGCATCTGATTAAACCACTCAGCAAAGATCATTATCTCAACGATACCTCACCACATAAACACACAGGCAAAACCGCGCTGACACTCTCCAACAAATCCACTGATAGCGGCAGTTTGTGTAAACAGCTGTTCCCTCAAAGATGAGGGCAGTTTTTCTTCTCGTTTTCGCAACATGTATAAACTTTCGCTTTACTATGTTGTGCCAAAACCTGGCGTTTTAAATAAACAGACGTCATTTGGTGGAGCGTTGGAGGAAACGTTAAACCGCTTTTCACTGGAAAACATTCAGAGCTTACACATGAGGTATAATGGAGCCATCAGTTCCTCTTGGGACATTCCTGGGCCTGTTTTTGGAATTCATAATTATGATGTGATGGGCGGATTCATGTTTGTTTTTTCTTCATAACTTGACAAATTATTAAAAATGAGTACGGACATAATGACAATATTTAGATTAATGTGAAAAATATTGATGAATAGAGAGTAAAGGGAATGTTTTGCCAATAAACCAATATACTTTTTGCTTTAGTGCACAAAAGTGCTTTAAATAATTTTTTATTGATTTAATACACACGGTCAACTTACCCCAAAAACACTCCATTTACAGCTTAATTTGACCATTTTAAACAACACTCAAACCAATGTAAAACCTTCAGTGTCTAATTATAACTTCCTGTACTTCATTTACAGCAATACTCTTGAATTACAGTCATGAACAAAAACAGATTCAAAACAGTCGGATATCTATATCAAGCACTACTCTACTTCCAAAAGAGAAACTGCATAGCACATCTTTATTAAATGATGTTCTCTGCCTGTCCCTAGTTACCGCGTAAAATGAGATTGTGGGCTTATCACGTGAGTCATACTACTGGAGTTAGCGACTGTAGCCGTGGTAACACTACCTGAGGGCAAGAGTGATGATTTCAGCAATTATAGAGGTGAGGTAAATGCTCGGAGATAGAATACCTCTTCTGCTTTTCACATTAGCTTCGATGAAGACATGGTGCTTATGTTACTGGCCTAATCGCCGCTGTTGCAAAACAACACTAAACGCCGGGCTCCCATGAGTGTACGGCAGGCGAAATATTCTTGGAAGCATGTGCAGACTAATATAATGTTCTTTGCTAATTAGAGGTGCTACCTATGGTTAGGGATTTTTAAGCTTTCGTAACTGTTAAACTGGATGTTGAAATTAGTCTCGCACATTTCCCTTGTGAAAAGTTACCACTTTTTATCATAGTAGAATAACATTTGTACTTATACAAAATTATAGTCAAATTATTATTACTGTAGAAAGACCATACTATGATCAATGTAAAATTACTATAAAACACAAAATATATTATTATAGCAAACGATATTTAACCATGGTTCATTTTCAAAAGTTGTTTAGGAGAATTAAGTGGCTTTGGTAAGTTAAAAAACAGAACCGAGCTAAACATCCTGGCAATGTGGTAAAACTGAGAATAAAACTTCTGAAAAAGTCAAAACTTATGTATTTGATAGACAATGTGTGTTGTATTGAATGTTGCCAGATTGGATTAAAGATATCCAGCCCAACAACAGCGTAGAATCTAAACACTTAAGAATATACGATGTGAAAAAAAAGTGACAACTGGTCACACTGGTAACCCGGACAATCTGGCAAAATCTAAAATTTCTGTTTTCGTCTTTTCTTTACTTGCCTGCCAAATGTTTTTTTAAATATGAAAAGCACTATAAAATATAAATGCATAAAATAACTCATAAAACTGTAGGAAGTGCAATACCCTGGCAACCATTCACAATATCCCAGCAACCAAACAGAAACAAGAAGGTGTCATTCAAATCAATTTTGTGTACTGTGCATCACAGTGTGCCCGCATGCACACATTAAAAAATAAAACTGTAAAAAAGTCAGTGCACTCCGAGTTTGATTCTCCACAAACACCAGATGTCCCCAAGGACAAGAGATCAGAGTCCAATTAAGAGGGCATTCCTGGCATGCTCGTGGACGGATGAAAAGAGTTAAGCGTCGCCCTCCCCGCCTTTCCTCTAAACTGAGTTTATTTTCTTTTTTTCTCCCCCTTGATGTTTAATTGGTCTGGGAGCGCTTCGGAAACTTAGAGGGAACATTTAAGAAGCGTGTCTGACGGCCACAGAGAAGCCGCGACCTCCTGAAACCACGAGTTAAAGGTTGCTGGAGGTCACCGCGCTAACTAGATTTACAGTGTAACAAGAGTACTCTGAAAAATCAACGAAATGAATTGCCAGAGCTATGCGTGACCCTCGAAAAACTTCCAATCAGCCATCAATCAACGGGCCAGACCGCGTGTACACTTCACACATAAACACTCAGACCACTAACCCTCAAGGCAAACTACCGCTTTACTCCACATCTGGAGAGATAATGACAGAAACACTACAACTTCTATGAATCGTTACCAAACTTTCACAAGAAACATTTTGTGATGACCGAGAAAATTAGACAAATTTTTCGGAATCAAATTTTTTAAAACAGATCGAAGTCGACCCAGAAAGCTCTGAAAATATTAAATAGAATAGAATCCATTTAAAACAAAAAAGAAGGAAGTTACACAATATTAATGTTCTATCATATATTACGGATGGATGTTCAGTTGAGGAAAATGTACATTATATACAAAAAACTACAACAACATATTATTATATTATTTTTAAATAATATAAAAAATAATATATAGTATTACATGCACTGAGGAAAAAAAGGGCCAAATAAACTGCACACACATCAACAATACACCGTGTCATTCAACCGTAGGATTGCTTAAGACATCAGTCACCTCCGGCGTATTCCGGTTCGTTGATGACACGGAAATGGTTTCTCAATTTCGCTGAGAAAGTCTGAGCATTGATAACATGATTTATAGGATGCTCGAGCTGAGAAATTTCCCAGGATAAAAGCACTCTTCTTCCAAAGCACATGGTAACGGCTTACTAGGTCTCACTCACCAGTCCTGTAGATCTCGTAGCGCAGGGAGAAACCGGCACCCTGGTGTGCGTAATCAGACACAAACTTGATGTGGATGACCGGACCGGACGAAATGATGGCGGGTGGAGCGATGTTACTGCAGTGCCTTCCCAGCAGGTCCGCAGACTCTGAATTCCCATCTTTGATCTCTATGAAGTCATACCTGAGGTGGAAAAAGATCCTTGTTTAAAGGCTGGTTTCAAATTGGCCATTTATGGCACAACGCTGATTCCAACCTAAACTCATGGTGAGAAACAGAAACATTAACATGAGATGTCTGTGAAGAAAACATTAATGAAACTGCATTTATACCTTAAAATAAAATTTGTATATACAGAATAATTTTAAAAAATCCATTAAGCCCCCACCTAAGATCAACTTCTAAGCATTGTTATGTTTCTCAGGAGTTTTTATTCGAGATGGTGTCACCTTTGACCCCCGGAGGACTGCTGCCTTATCACAACAAACACACATTTCTTCATGTCACTTTAGACACAGACACAAGGAGCCCAGACAAAGACCACCTGCTCTGCCAAAATAATCCCTTAATTTGCCTTGCCATCTTTTGCCAAAATGCTTGTCTAAATAAGGCGAAAGACTCCAAAATATCCCGTTGGATGTCTGCACGAGCACTTCCTTACAAGAAATATGTTCATGGAGAGGCATGAGTCAGACCTCCTTTGACACCTCAGGAATGCTTCCCCCCTTTTAACCCCCTAACATGAACTAGATCCCTCTTAAAACACGGCATCATTCCCATCTAAACATGATAAGCAGACTTCCTCTTGACTGATAGAATAATGCATGAACACTTGATTTGTTTCTTGTGACTCTACAGCTTTAATAATACTGGAAACGCATCAAACGCTGGGGAACCATGAAATTATGTTTTATGAAGAGAAATCATTTTACTATAATCATCCAGCCGGGAATTGTAAATAAAACTTTTAAGTGGACGTAAAGCAAATCAATTACAAAAAAGCTAAAATGTATGAAATTGTGTAAGTTACATTGTAGAAATTCACACAAGAAATTTAAAATACACCAATGCACAACTTCTTTAAAAAAAGTCAAAATTAAATATGCTGGTTTTTGAAAAAAACATATAGCAAATACATAGTTTTTTAATAGTCCATGTTTTTGGATGTTTACAACTTTTAAGTTTTTTTGTAATAAAGCATGTGGCCTTTGCATACTAAGTCTATGTCAAGGAGCCTATTTAACCCTCCGTTACAAACCCAAAAGAGAATTAAGCCAGTTTTTTGCCCTTCTGCCCGAGTTATCCGTACTTGAACTGCATAACTACCGGCACCATGTCACTCAAAGAGCGTGCGTGTGTGAAAATCTGACATGACATCCGGCCTTTCCAAATGACATAGAGAGACAGGTGTCTCTGAGCTTTTACTGCTCTGGACCCCCCTGACCGACTCCACACTTGGAGACTCCAGGTACAGCCGTGTATATTTAGACCTGAGACGTCTAAACTACAACAAATGTACATATCAATGGACAACTCTGAAAGCCAAGTGACAATGAATTCTAATGGTTTCCATAAAAAAAACATTACAAAAATATAAATGCAGTGTTTTGTTCCAATCTGTCATAAAATTCCACCACAGATACCATTACAGTTTCAGTAAAATGAGTACAATTCCTTACAGTTTCTGTTAGAATTTCTTTTGACTTCTTCAGCAGGGTTGACATTGGACACCAAAACTAGTAAAAAGCAACCTAAATTGGCAACAAATTCCTCCTGAAAATGGGATATTAAAAGTGTAGTAAGATAATCATGAAATGCACACACCCAATAACATGCACATTCATTTTGGTGTCAACCATTTTTGGCGTGCCTAAGAACTTTATAATCAGTCCACAATCCTTCTGAACAAACTCACTCTTTTTTATTTCTCAGTATCTCACCACAAACACAAAAAAGGTGATGATAAAGGCTTATGCGCGAGTGTAATGTGGTTGTAATTGATTTCGTAGCGGCTCTTGGCTCCTGCATTAGCAGTGACAGTGAATGTGTCAAATGTGGATATTGACCGTCTCTTGACGGCCGGATAAATATTTCGGGAGGCGTTTGAGAAGGGATCCGCCGAGATTGACTGCCCGGATCGCTTGTTTACCACTCCGTTTTTGAAAATGATGCTTGAATCCTATCAATTTCACCCCTGTTGACTGAAAGCAGGAAGATTTTCCTCATTGTCACTGTGTTATAACGTTCTCTCATTGCCGTAAACCACAAGATGTTTACTGTGGTGATTATGCACGCTCATTAAACACAATTCAATGGTTTTGGGTGCTTCTGGCGGCGGTGAACACTCCCTAGAGAAAGGTGTGTTTGTAAGTGTGCACGAGGGAGAGCGTCTTGACATGGGGGGGCAAAGACCCTGTGTCCCTGTCTCATGTTCAAACACGTCTTCCTTCCCAATCTCGCTTTCCAACACCTCTCCCCTCCAGCCTCTTCACTGCTAATTGCTTTTCACACCTACTATGTTTTCAGCCGTTTTCAACCCCTGCACATTCCCCGGAGGTGTCACCGGCTGCCCTGATAGCAGTTTTGAGAGAGAGAAAGATATACACAAGGGTAGATGTGTTTGCTATGCATATAATAAACAATATATGTGTAGCATGTGAAATACATGTGAAAAGGTGGTTTCATATTGGCCTAAAACCAACAACTTGCACATTATTTGGTTCTCAACTGTGTGTTTGTTGAACTGTAAGATCTTCCAGCATTCAAAACATAAATGAAAACTTTTTAATTGTTCAAGTTACTTGAACATACTTTACTTTAAAAAAATGAGGTTCAGTTACATCACACTATTAATAAAGCATTTGAAGGTACAGAAAATACAAGTAGGACAAAAAAGTGTCCACACACTGTCATAAAATATATATTAAGCCCCACTTTCATTGACATTTTTTTAAGGTTTTCCATCTATAGTTCTGATCATAACAATTAAATGCTGTTAAAACCCAACTAGATTCACAATTTAGGTATTTTTTTTTATTATACATAAATCATTCCATTGCATTTAACTTAAAAAAAAACCTTGAAAAACAATTTCTTTACATTGAATTGCAGCTCTTAACTGTTGATTTTATTTTCGATGGGACATGAACTAAAATATTAAAGAAACTGTTTATATTGCATGTAAAAACAAAAATCACAAAACAAAACGTTAAAAAGTTAAAATGAACATTTTCACTTTTTTTTCTATTCTATAATATTTAGATTTTGCTATTTAAATTTGTTATTAAAGTAACAGAGGATGTTTTTAATCTAAAAATCAGTTTACATAATCTTACAAGTTTTAATAAGTGATGCTTGTGAGAAATAAATGTGAACCTAAAAAAAGATCATAAACAATATTGATGTGTTGGGGGCAGATATGTTGTCTGAAAGGGTAGGGTTTTGTGTTGCGCATAAATAATAATAAAAATATTTAGCAGGAGTCCTAGTGCCGTCTTTGCTCCTAATCCTAACTGTCATCTTATAATATCAAGTAAAAAATATAAAGGTTATGATGTAAACCAAAGGCCCCACCTCAACTTCTAATTAGTCAGGCTTTGATAGTGTCTTGGCTAAAGTTTCTTGCTGATTCATCAATATAAAACTTTTTATTAAGCTCTCAAATATAACATCAGTCACCGTAACATTATCTTTTTATTGTCCTATGACAATATACTCTAAGTCTCTCTGTCAGGCTTTATTGAATAAAAAAAAATTCAGAATAATTCAGTCAGACACACAATAACATTGGCTTTTCAAACTCAAACATATGAAATACAATGGGCACCTTTTGCCATGCTTTTAGCCCAACAGCCTCAGGACCTGCTCCCGGACTGCCCATCATCCAGCCAATATACTAAAATTGAAATTAAATAATGCTGAAAGTTTGCATGGAAAACCGCACACTCGGTCCCCGGAGGGGCAGCCTAATAAGCTATAAGTGCCTGTGAAATATTAAATAGATGCCGGGGAGTGTTCCAGAGAGAGAGGGAGGGTTGCCATCATCAATCCGGTCTGGAAACAAATAGCGTGGCTGTCCGATACGAGACTGACATTTACAGATCACTGGTGTAGACCGCAGGAGCCTGAGGCTTTTATAAACAACACTAAAACTGCCGGTGAAGCAACATTTGGACGTTTCTCAAAATGCGCACCGTTGGAAGACAGTAATATATGAATTTTCCGGCCTTCTGAGAGTCAAAACGCTCTTGTCAAAATGTGTCGTCCCCCAATTCCCATTGTGTCATGAAAAGCCTTAGGCTTATTCACGATGAAAGTTTTTTTGCTTCAATAATATTAAAACTTTTTTTGGGGAAAATTGGCTTCCGAGGGTAAAAAGAGCCTTATTTTAATCTTTGAATTCCCAAATGTGTCATTTTTTGCTGTTCCAGATTGATAGCATTTTTGGGCTATCAATATCTTGAAACACTCCGGGGTTGCTGATATACTTCCAATGCCCTAAAAACATGTCTAAAACTGCAGTGTCCCAAAAAAACATTATTGACCTATTTGAATAAGACACATGTGATTTCAGAACTCAACTTGTTTAAATAAGTATTTTCTGTGAATATATGAACAAATAAAGAGAAATGGAAGATTTCAGTCCAAGGTTGGGAAAACAGAGACAAACAAAACTCTTAGAAAAATGTTAATATTTTCCTTAACCATGGGTTGAAGCATAGAATGAATTAAGCATAAATATTTTTGCACACTTAGTCTGAATATTCCGTATGTGTTTTGTCGAATAAGCAATCTAAAAAATTCACCACAACTCAAAGCCTGATGCGTCCCATGTTCACCTTTCATACTGCTCAACTTAAAACAGTCGGATCATAACAACATTTGAGCATGCCACAGTAAAAATGCCCGAGGCCGGACCCTAGGAGCCAAGTCGAGCTTATGCTGATATTCAGGGCACACAGCACTTCTTGATCTTTTTTATTCCACCTGCCTCTCCTGTCAGAACACCTCTTAAACTGGATGTTGGGGATGCGAAAAACGCAAAAAGAACAGTGCGCAAACGTGGTTGACATAACATGAGGTTGAATTTATTTTTTAACATGCAAATAAGTCCGGCGAAAAATTCGGACTGAGTGTGCAATTTCCTTTATGGTTGGTTTTTTCCATATTTAACTCAAGTAGTATTTATACTAACCACCAGATTGATTTACTGTGGTCTGTTAGTGAACTAAGTAATAATTTATAAACTGTCAATATTGCAGGACTGAGGAAAGATTAATGCATAGAGACATTTGAGAGAAAAATGGACAAGAGTTACTTAGCCCTGTTAAAATCAAGACCCATTGAGAAACAAAAACAATTTTTTTGAGCAATTATTGGTTATTGAAGAAGCATTTCATAACTGCTCATTATACTTGTGATGTTTTCATTTATGCATCGCTCATTTGGTTCATTTCACAACCCTTGTGGCCTTTGGCCCAAGTGCTTGTGACCTTCTTGACAATGACCTCACTCTTCTGAACTGGGGTCTATTGATTCTTCATTAAGGCCAAAAGAACACATCGATCCTTCATTTATGTCCCTGGTGAAAATGTTGGAACAGGGTGATATCGCATTCGTAGTGTAGAAATGCTGATGGTGCTTTATAGCTTAACACCTTAACATCTCCAGATAGCGCTGCATGCTTAATGTGAGAACCTTCATTACCTGAGAAGTCTGAAAACTCCCCAGAGTGATGCACATCAAATCTGTCATAATCAAAACCAAAAATGATTCTACTCCGCAACATTTCCACCTAAATTCATCTAAGGCATTTAACATTTCGTCAGTATGCATTATGTGACTGCAGTACTTAGCATTCAGAAGGAAAATAGCTGTTTGCATATAGAGTAGTTGTTAGGGCAGGGAAAAAATTGAGATATATTTGAAGAATGATAATGAAGAAAACTAGGTGGGGACAATGTGAGAAAATGAACATGAGGTTAAATCCCAGAAAATACAAACAGACTAATAAACAGAGAGAGACAGTTGACAGACAAACATCCAGATGGGTAAACAGGTGAACAGATGGGCAGACAGACGGACAGGTAGGTAGATAGATAGATAGATAGATAGATAGATAGATAGATAGATAGATAGATGGATGGATGGATGGATGGATGGATGGATGGATGGATGGATGGATGAATGAGCATTTTTACTACATCTATCTCAGATCAATTATCTGCTACCCCTGCAGATAAATAGCATTTTGGCTTTGCCACCCAGAAAGACTCCAATCTAAAGTGTCTTCAGAATGTCATTAAAAGCTTCAATATTTGAGTTGCAACATGGTTTGCATCATGGACAATTCAGAAACACATTAGTTAGTATAGTTTGGGGCACGTGAAGCAGCTTTGACCTTGTCTTGTATAAAGTGCGCAAGCTAAGCAAAATTCAAGCCGCTCCTTGGAGCAATGGAGACTTGGAGCCAGCTCTCATAAGCCCAAGGTGAATTTAAATGTGCTTGCTGGTGTATGTGTGAGAGCGTTCCCAGTCTTAAAGAGTATGCCTAGCCTTTCAATCATATCCTGCTTAAATGTGCTGACGATGACTCATTGTATATATAGGAAAATAGAGATGGAGGCATCAAGTGGACCATTAGATGTTTATGGAGCAACATATAGCGCAGTCACGACACCTCTCCATTTTTCAATCGTGCCACTTTTTTCTCCTAGGCTCTTGAACAGTAAGAACGGTAAACAGACGATGTGTATGGTCCTACTTTAATCCCCAAAACTGCAATTACAGATGTACTTCCAGCTCAATTTCAGATCACTACTAAACTGGTGGTACACAAACATCAGCACTCATCCTTTCATATTATCTAGTCTGACATGGCATTTCTGTTACTAAAGAATTCGAAGACTTGACACTAAATCTTCAAGTTATATACAGTTTGAGAGAGGGTGGTTGATCATTTTACATATTTTACATTTTGGTTAGACAAAGATTTCCTTTTGAAATAGTTTTTGTTTAAATATGACTCAACACATGGTCCTAGCAAATGTTTCTTACTATTTGACTATAAAAATCATGCAAGTAAACATCAAATTTAATCCACAGATGCTTGAGCTGAAACATACACACCTGTTAAAGTCTCGGAAAACACAGGATGCAAAAATCACTAGGCAAAAATGACTTGGACGTTGTACTGCTTCCATCGAGAATTGTACGTGTGCAAATGAACGGACACTATTCTATCCCCTGATAACACACTTTGATTTAATTATAAAAGTAAAAAAAAAAAGCTGAAAACTTTACATTCCATTTTGCATATGAATTTCTTGTGAATAAATACTGTTTTTACCAAAGCCTTAATACAGATTAACAAAACAAAAAAATAAAACTTGGCATACATAGTATGTGATTTGGAACGATGCAACAGTTTTGTTTTTGTTTCACTTGAATCCTCAACTTAAATGATAACGAACACAAGATGGGCATCTTCACATCACAGATTACTTTTTGGGGAAAAAATTGAGATGTGACTGAGATACACCCTACCAAATACCCATGGGGCGTCCCACGGGGAAGCAATTGTGGTTGTAAACCACGCAATAATGGGAAATGAGCAAAAACAACAATCGTTCAGCACCAGCAGGGAAACAAAGTAGAGAAAAAGCAAAAATTGAAAGTGCTGCTAGACCAATGCATCCAAAAAGTCCTCGGGTTATTATTTATAAAAGAGAGAGGATTCGGGTTTATTAAGATGATACAGAGTAGATACTGTATCACTTTGGAGGACACGGGAATCACAGAAAAGCCATGAAAGAATAAACTGTTTGTGTAGCTTACCAAGTCACTAAACAGCAGCTAGTCAAAAAGTTAAACTAGATCTCAGACAATCTGCAATGCTTTCACATCTTCTGTTACTGTTTGCACTGCAAACTCTCTCTCAGCAGTTAATTCTCTACATGTATCCTCTTTAAAGTGCCGCTCCTAAAGCCGTGAAAGCAAATTCACCATCTGCAATGAATTTCAGGACAATTACGGTCGGACATCCAATAGCCTGCTGCAAGGAATGTTCCTCTTATTATGCGTAATCCTTAGGCCTCCTGTCTTTTTTGGAGGATTATGACGATTTGGAACAATTATAGGTTAAAGGCTGTTTATTTGTTGGATTTGGCTATTTATTTCTTAGCATGTTTTAAAATGAATAATTGCTGTCTAGTGGACGTGACCTAAAACCAGCCCAATTACCCAAGATTGTTTATGTAACCCAAGACTGGACAACACCAGCTTTTTACATCTGAATTGAAACATGTTAAACTGTGTCATCATTCACATACACACTTGTCATTTAAAGAGAACACAAGAGAAGACATTAAGATGAATGTTGATAATTGGCACCCATTGTATGAACACAAATCCTTAAAAAAGTGAAAAGGTTCCAATCATCGTCATTCTTCTAAATATATACTTTTTTGTGTTCTGAAGATCAAAATCATAGAAGTTTGTAAAAAGGGTCAGTAAATGAACAGACTTTCAATGTTGGGTGAAGTTTCCCTTTAAAGGATAAGTCACACTTTACTGTTGTTTTGGGTCTCTGTGTCTTTAAAATGGTAATTGTGCTGACATCCTTAAGCTAAATCATGTTTAAAAACTTTGAAAATTTTCATTTCAACATACTGTTCAAGCACAAAGTCCAACCTTTAAGACACAAAGTATGAGAAATAGACTGACATGACTAAAGCCGATTTACTGGTCATTGTAATGTAAGTCAGGCTCGGAGACGCGAGAGCCTACGGATGAACGTAATTAATTTTACAGCTGAGGGAAAGCGTTCCTGAAAAAGCCTTCGGGACAACCCCGTTTCCCCACGACAGCTGCGCCGTCTCTCTGCGTAAGCCCTTTAGACTCACTGTAACCCCATTATATCTCTCTTAACTTCAGACGCACCTCATTCCTTTCTTCACCTAGACTGTGACCTCCTTCTCCTCTCAATATCATTTTCTACGCAAATCCTCCGTCTCAAAAATCTGTGTCCTCCCATCTTTCTTTCGTTCCAATAGTTTGACGTCTACCTTCATCACACTCTCTCTGCTTATCTTCCACTTCCACCTCATCATGAATTCCACGCACGGGGCATGTCGTGCACGCTCGGCTGGAAGTAAATTAATTGCGTGCACGCACTTATTGTTCGTCATTTTTTCGGCCAATTTTTATCTTATACTTTTCTTTTTTATACTAGCTTCTCACCTGCAGTCCAGTCTCTCCAGCTCGAAGTGGGGGTTAAAGTTCAGCACGATGCGCTGCGATGGTTCAGGTGCGCTGATCACCCACTGGCAGCTCTGATGGGGCGGGTATTCCAGCGGGTAACCGGGTGAAGTGATGTAACCAGCGCCGGTGGCATCCAGGTGCCCTCCGCACGTCTCACCTGAGACAAACAGGAAAGAGCCAAACAGAAATGTGTGCGTCAGATAAGTCTGTTATTAGTGTCATAGTTGATGCTAATTTGCC
This sequence comes from Triplophysa yarkandensis, assembly GCA_033220385.1. NCBI lineage: Eukaryota > Metazoa > Chordata > Actinopteri > Cypriniformes > Nemacheilidae > Triplophysa > Triplophysa yarkandensis. The sequence goes on from JAWHQN010000164.1 coordinate 226,966, forward strand.
AACGCAGAACAGCGTGAACTGAAGGTAAATTAAACACATAAATCAGGTACTACCAAATCCCTGAATGAACAGAGAAGAACTAACAGGGATACTAATCATGTTGTCAAGAGCCACAGGGAAACAATTCAATATGCATTTAAAAACAACACAATCAACATTAACTAATGCACGAGTTCTTGTTCTTCTTATGAAATTATATATAATATTTGGGCTGAATTATTCTCTTAAGCCTTTATTATAGATGCTCTCTCACAGTCTTTAACATATAACAGTCTACCATAGTCACAACTAACAGACAGGAAGTGACACGCGGTTCTCGTCTCTAAAGGTTTATGGGTCATCTCCAAAGCTTTGCAGCTTTGGGATCCAGCATAACAACGCTTTTCTTCTTCCACCCCACCCCAAAAAATTCTCCATCACTCCATGTGTTATCTATAACAAACACATCTTCCACTCTCTTACACGCAAAACATTGTTTTTTTTATTCAGCCCTCACACATAGCGGATAACATTCAGTCATTATAATTCTAAATAAAGCTAAGAGACAGAAACACATTCTGTGTTACTTTGACAACTGTGTGGAGTGTGTGTATGGGGGGATGAACCAATTCTTTGGTAACAGATGGCAAAGATTGGAAAATAGTGAGTAATTTGAACAATATGCATTGAGTTTAAGATGCAATCTATATATAAAATCTGATAAAAACAATTTTTTATCACGTATTACTGGTTCCATATTCAGGATTATCGTTGTTTAAATAATTTATTACGAGGCTTTTCTTCCTTTCATCCTAAATACCGTTTACCCTCCCATAAGTCATATCCCTTTAATACCTTATCCATAAATAAATCATTTTCAGGAAAGTGACATCCCTTTAATCGGTAGAAAACAGAACAAATATCTGTCAAAAAAGTTAATGAAAGGAATCTGTTTGACAAGACTTCAGAAACAAAAATTTGATGACTAGAGATTACATATTCTGTATAAAATTTGTATTTATAAAAAAGATACAACTTAGATGAATAATGATTACATGTTTCAAAAAGGGACACATCAGAAAAGGAATCTTGGAATTTTATTCACAGGATGAGAAGGGTTTGATTGACAGTTCTAGGTCTGATTTTGGCTTCTGTAGATATATAGGTAAACATGGCTGTCAAGCAAGCATTACGATCAAACTTCATGACTGTCTGAGCCTAAACCTACGTGATACACTCTTAGAATCTGAACGGTTGAATGTGATAAAATGTCAACAGGGTTAAAGTTGTTGCTTGATAAGTTTCAAGTGCTTGACTCTTAAATCGAAAATAGTTGCTATCAAACTATCATAATGTTTGTAGTATATAAGATATTTATACTTTTTATTACCATATAACATCGATGTATAAAAACTTTTTATACAGTCAAAAAAAAAAATATCATAAAATAAATTGTACACAAAATAAATATCACCTAAAATGAACAGTAATATTAACCTAATTAAATCTTGTAAAAACATTGGATGGATTTTTTACAGTGGGAATTGGTTAAAAATTCTTTAAAAATGTTTGTAAACTTTTCTTTTAAATACACCTAACAATTTCGGTAAAATAATAGAAATATTAAAGATAATTGGGGGGCTGATGTAATTTTTACTTACAAATACACAAAACTTAAAAAGTATATTTGATTTATTTCAAAGCTTTCAAAGTTTTAATGTAAATAGTTTCATGAACCATAACTGTACATTTTTGTGTTTGCACATTTGTGATCAAATACTTCACCTCCACATTTGCTATTGTTTGTACCCTTCAAACTGTAAGATCTGATAGGAAAAAAATTGAACTTCTCTATACTAAAAGTGGCCTCTGTTTTTGTTTTTGCAATGGATTTCCCCTTTGATGTATAACTGTAATACAGCCATAAAATCCAGGCCTTTTTTAAAGAAAACATAGGAGAACAACTCTGATATTACAAGTATTGTAATACATCCAGAAGAATGGATTCAAAGTGAGGCACGCTACAAAAAATAATGCTTCATCACTCATAAGAACACAGATGTTCAACCCCCAGAACTCTCAACATCTATAAGAGCAAAAGGCATTTCAGAGAACTTTTAAAATTGCCTTAAAAAATTAGCTTCAGGGCATCCAAGAGCCACGTCAAAGATCTTCAGCGCTAAGCACTTGTGTGGTGAAAACGCTCAAGACAGGAAGCCAAGTATTGCCTCGAGCTATATGGTTCCCATACGTGCGGATGTTCAAATCATAAGAACCAGAAAACGAAATAAGGTTTCTTTTATTTGTTGACAGTCCCACAACTGTTAATGCTTGTCTTTTCAAAATATGGTATTTAAAGTCAGATACTGCTAAACCTTTTCACGCAAGTCAATGACACACTTTCAAACAACAGGACTGAGTGATTTTGATAAAAAAATTCAGCATTTTGAAGATTTGATCGTTGTCTGTATTGATGAACAATGTCATTGTTACAAGCGACAAAAAATAAGCTATATGCACCAGTCCTGATACACAGACAAAGACTCAAGTCATTATTACACAATATGTTATAGAAACACAAAAGAAGTGACAGATAGCAATCATTCAGTCTGTGTGTGCTCTCCGACAGTTTATATCTCTCTATTGTGTGATTTAAAAGCAGGAGGGTTTCAGGAGGGAAGGGGGTCTAGTGGATAAATCCATGGGGAGATTCTGCACGCTCTGCACTTTTTTAGACACATCTGTCCTTTCATGTACAGGCAGACAGGATGAAAGAGAAGCTACAAACAGTCTGGGAGAAGAAATCAGATCGGAAATGTTTGTAGTCATGAACAAATAATGAAAATTAGAATGTATATTTCAGAATTGTCCTAAAATGTTTTATTATTCATTCTCCTGATGCTCAACCTGTGTGGTTTTCTTTCCTCTCTGAAACACAAAAGATTTGAGTCAGATACATAAAGTGAGCATTTATGAAATCGACAACATTTACTCACCCTCTTGACCTTTTAACCCTACACGACTTTACTTCTTCTGCAGAACACAAAAGAAGATATTTTGAAGAATTTGGTAACTGGCACTCATTACTTGAACGTTGTTTTGTGTCCATAAAGCAAAAGCGAATGGGTGCCACTGCAGTTCTACTTCTTACTTTCTTCAAAATATCTTTTTTGTGTATTTTGCGTAAGAAATAAAACAGGTCTGAAATAACAAGGTTATGTGAATGAAAACACAATTTTTATAGGAAAAATAAGGTTGTCACTGGTGCCTTAATAGAATTGAAAGCGAAAAGAGGTGATTTTATATGACCATGTGGGCAAAGCCCTGTGCGTTCCTCTTGACTGATATTCATTTCTATTAACCGCATCATCGCTGTGCTGAACTGTCACTGTGCCGGTAAGTTGTATCCGTGAAATATCTCCATCATCCTCACTCTCTGTTTCTTGCTCTTTCCATCTCTACCTTAGTTAAAAAGTGCCGTCACCCGCGGTGAGGCTCATCCATTCATCCTTTCCAAGATACAACTCTCTCTCTCTCTCTCTCTCTCTCTCTCTCTCTCTCTCTCTCTCTCTCTCTCTCTCTCTCTCTCTCTCTCTCTCTCTCTCTCTCTCTCTCTCTCTCTCTCTCTCTCTCTCTCTCTCTCTCTCTCTCTCTCTCTCTCTCTCTCTCAGGCACTTACTCCCAAACGTCATCTCATTCTCTCTCTTAAAATTACTCTTATTCTATCTCTCAATCACTCTTTCTCTCGTTTTTCAATTCTTCTTATTTCTCTCCATTTTTCTTAATCTCTCTCATTCTCTTTTTCTTCCCGATGCTCTTTAGCTCCCTTATTCTCCTTTTAAAACGTTCTTATTCACTCTTTTCTATCTCAAATCACTCTTGCTTTCTCAATTGCTTGTAATTACTTTCACTCACTGTCATTTCACTCACTTTCCTGCTATTGCTCTAATTATTTCTCTCTCTCTCTCTCTCTCTCTCTCTCTCTCTCTCTCTCTCTCTCTCTCTCTCTCGATCACACACTTTCTCGATTGCTTTTAAACACTCTCACCTACTGCCATTTTTTGTCTTGGTTGATATCTTTTAACTTTTTTTCTTTGGTCAGTCTTGAACCTTAATTTGTTCAAGGTAATGAACATTTGTCATTATCACTTTCATGTTTCAAAATGATTTTTCCTCACTCGTCTTATGAAATGAGCTTCGAAAACATAAGAATAAAAAACAGGGCTTAAACAACAAGGGTATTAGCATGTTTTTAAGTATTTTAACAAGGTAGCTATTTGTTGAATTCAAAACATGAAGTTGTTCAAAACGTACAATTACTAATAAAAAGCCCTAACCCTGCTCCTTTACACAACATAATACAAATTATACAAAAATAAGCTTGTGAAATACGCTCAGTTGGTGTGTTAGTTATTTTAAGCATACCCTCCTAATATCATAATAAAGTTATAATGGAGGAACTACAGAATTGTAATTCTATCCAGCAGACACGGAAGCAGTCAAATGTTCCAGTATCATTCCAGGCTTTCTTGGAAACAGAGCTTGTTCAATCAAATTAGCAAACTGCAGCATGAACATCAATAAAATACATCAATGTTCAATAAATTATGACATTTATTAAAAGTAATGATGTAAACAAATCATTTGCCAAAGCAACATTGATTATGCTGTTTAAGGTTGCCAAGTCAACAGAACAATTAACATTTAAGTATATATTAGTTGAGAGCACGGCTCTTCCAATCAGATCATAACAATATATGCCCAAATACATTTTATATTGAATGAATTATAGTTGTGATTCAACAAAACTTTTGTGATGCCCCACTTTACAAATGTGCCTTCCATCATTTCTTCTCTATCAAACACACGCATGCACACGTGGCACTAAAAGTTCAAAAGATACTAATAGGAGGGGATATTTATATTATGCATGCTAGCCATATTTTTTTAATTCCTCCTTAATTCAAGCAATCCGGGGAATTCTCAGCACCCACGACCTCCACAGGGACCGAGAGAGTTATGGTTTTCTGACCCCAAATGCAAATTTCTCTTTTCACAGCAGACACTGTTAGCTCTTGCATAGATTAATGATTTTTCTATTGATGAACTGCAGAAAAATAGGACAAAACTGCATATGCAACCATTCTGGTGCTGTAGATCAAAAGAGACATGTGTCTTTCTGACTACTTGGAGGAAGGCCGGGGAAAGCTAAGCGCTTTGTTTTTTCATGTGACACACTTAAATGCTTCTGTTTCGGAACACAAATGAAGACAATTTCGACATGTTGGCAAGCAAACAATTTTGATACCAATTGACTTTTATTGTGTTCCACTAAAGAAGAAATCTTATGCGTGTCTGAACGACATAAAGGTAAATGAGTGATTTAAAGGCTTTATCTTTTGGGTGAATATCCTTTTAAGAATCCTTTGATAATAACAAACATATTCCTATTACATTTAATAGGAAAACTATAGGGACCTGAATGTCAACAAGATGTTGGCATGAACTCTCACGACCATGTAAGCAACCATGCAAAACATCATGCACAGCAGACCTTCTACAACCAAGTCAATGGGTTCAAACACTTTTCCCTTCCAAAATGTCCTAATGCTATGTATTTTTCCACATTTAATATTATTAATATTATCTATTGGTCAAACTGTTGCAAATCATGCTGCGAATAATAATATGAAACATTTATAAACAACCCTGGAAAGACATGGGTTGAAAAGGATGTTCTTTTATTTATGATACAGAACTAAAGGGCTACTACTGAGAGTCATGAGATTGTTGACACGTGGACGGCCTGATATCTTTAAATGTGGGTCATCGTGTCATATTTTAGACATCAAACCCTGCAGGCACGGATCTCGCATGAGAGACGGCTGTCTTTGTTGTCTATAATTCAACGCATTGTGTTGCAATTGACGGCGCTCTGAACAGAGGGCGTTTCAGAAGTACCTGCGGGACCACCGCATGTGTGTGTTTATAGGCCGGGATCCAAATGGATTTTTGAAAACCCTTCAACTTGAAACAATGCCATGTCTCCGCCGGCTCCCTGCTTGCAAATGAAAAGTGCTTACATACATTACGTCACAAATTAAATTGAAAATAATAATCAAAAAAGTCACGGGGAAACAAACAACATTGCAATATTATCTATGTGACGTGTGCTGACACCTGTACTTTAAAGTTCACCTTTTTGCACAATCATAGCTCTACTCAATCTATGCCAAGAGATTTTGGACGGGGGGTTGAATATGACAGAAGCAATAATGGAAAAACAGCACAGAGCCCAGCAAGACGTCAAGCATCAATTTCATCCATATGCCAAGCCTGTCCATATGTAGAATATTACAACATGCCGTTTTTTTTTCAACATGCAACACCACATTATACAGATGTAATATAATAAGTGTGACTATACTAATACAACACACGTGAGTCTTGTGTTTAAAGTTTAAGGTCAAGAAACCGTATTAAAGCACTACCTCATGCAATAATACTTGACTTACATTACATCAAGAGTTTCCATTTATATTTTGTCCGGTCTCGTGCATAAACTTTCATTGTCCGTGCAAATTTTTAATTATAAAGGTGATGATTGAAGGTTAGGCGAATTCATATACAGCTGCACATCTCTTATGTAATGTATATATAATATCTAATATATAAAGATCTTTCACCCACTAATCCGGGCCACTTTGTCACTTTTGTTTTCAACCTTTTGGGAAAAAACAGCAGGCGTTTTAACACAAATATTATATATTTTTTCCTAGGAATACAGCATTCAACCTTATGTAAACTAAATGCACATTAGTTTCATACAAATTCATCTAAATATTGTAATTAAGATTACTTATTATGTGGTTACAAAACTCCCTGTAAAAATTAACCATGGTTTTGCTACAATAATTAAAGTTAATCGGTGGTATTTGCGGTAAACCTACGAACTACAAATTATCTAAATTTCCAATTATGCCTACTAACAACACGGTAATCCCTTATAATACATAAAAACATAGTATGTTTAATAATCATTTTGCGTTGTAAAATATGCTTGACTTGGCATTTTCCAACATACGTTAACTGGAAACTATATTTAAATAAAATATCGTGAAATATATTTTTTGTAACATTTAACGTAAACTGTGTTCTGTTGTTATAGACTTACCACATACTTTTATTTACAATTATTAACGTGTAAAATCAATCCCACCGCTTAGATTATGTTAATAACGGTTAATAACGACACTTTCTCTTTTGGCGCTCTTTTAGCTTTTGAAAACGGAGGCGCGAGATCAACTGTCCTCGCGCTGTGACGCTCCTGAGGTAAAAACCTAAATCAACGGGATTTACATCGAGGTAAACGATTATATTACGATTATATATTAATAAATAAATAAATAAATACAGGAATTAAAGATACATCTGCAACAGCTGTTCATCACAGAAAGAAAGGTTTAAAGGAGCCGTGTTCCAATTGTAAATATGATAAATGACGTCGGTTTACGGATGCACGTCACAGCGTCAGAATCGTGTTTTTGGCCGCAAACTAAAAGTATTTGGGCAATTCTGTGAAAACTTTAACTTTACCATGAAAATATAGAAATATAACTAATGATTTAACTATACTTATGTCAACATTTGTGCTCTAGATACAAATGTGAGGTTTTTATAGAAATATTTTTCATAGTAAAGCTAGGGCTGGTATTTTAGTAATTGTCACATCCGTAACGCTACATTTCGCTAATAAACCGACACATGAAAATAAAAGTAATTATTTTATGTTCTATAAAGAGCTATCCCTTGGCCATTATAATATAATGTTATACATAATTGCTTCTGTATTTGTACATTATAATTCACGTAATGACCATAGTGTCCTTTTTTGTCACGTCCATAACGCAGGTTTATTTACCTTTTTTAAATAGAAAACTTGTGCATAGACATGTTTTTAAGTGATGTTTAAACACTATCTATGAGAGTTTTGAATATACAAAAAGTGGGGTCAATTTACTGCTAACAATTATATTCTAAGAGTGTTTTTATTTCA